>JAVTVY010011857.1:0-55198 GCA_036873755.1 Hanleya hanleyi
ATAGAGGGATATGAAACGCGGCTCCTCTCTTTGAACTAGGGTTTGTCTCGCTAATTGATATGTTAATGAGCGATTAGTGATTGGTTAATTAGTACGCCTCGTCACTGATTGGCTTTTGTGCGCAATAGAAGGTCACGTGTGCTAGTCCCGCCCTGTTTCGCTGGTCAATGCTGGGCGAATACACGTGTTTGTCAACAAGGCTCCATTAACGTGAACGCCAGTCAACTCAATTTAGGCCAAGATTGGTGACCAAAAAAATCCTTTACAGCTTAACGAGTGGCAAAAGGAATACATCATGCAAACGACAAGAATCAAAACTAGTGCACAGAGAAAAAAAATCTAAAAAAACATATGACCCAAAAAGAGTAGTTCAATCACAAAAACGTACAAGAATTGTGAGATTTGTTCAGAATTCTACATATTTGGCATTTTTACGATTTTCACGAGCAATTATTTACAAAAACGAAAATGGAAAATTAAAACATTTTGCTTACTGTCAATGACATGCTTGCATATTTTGTAAAAACTAGCACAGATATACTTCAAAAACTGAGATAAATGAGAAGTTTGATCACAAAGAAGGGGAAAAATGAGTTTTTCCTTGCCGCTCCAGCCGCTCAGTTATCGGCAGCGCAGAGCGATCGAAAGTTGTCATGAAAATATGCATCTTTTCGATGAAAATCCCTCAAAAGTTTCTTCTCTCAAAATAGTACCCGTCTCGATCAAATAATCTGATGCCAATTACTGCAGAAGAACGTCTATAAATCTGGTAAAATCTGGAATGAATTCGTGACGAAAACTAGGCGATGCAAAGGCTCACGCGCGTAGCGCGAGACCTGGCAGGCGAGACATACATTCAGCGGGAGCTCGCGGCGGCGCCTTTGATGTCGGGGTACGTTTCATATCCCTTTAATATTCGTCCCAGATTAAACTAAGGAGTTGTAATTAGATTAGATTAGATTAGATTAGATTTTATTCACCAAATATCCATAAAGAAATACATATTCAGTGTCAATCATATAAGGGAAAGAAAAAAAAATTATATATATTATGTATATGATAACATGAGATTGACAGTTGTAGAAATGTGGATGGCGGGAATAAAGCCCAGATGGGCTTGTTCTATCCCTAGATATTTAACTAATTAGGTTGAGCGAATGTAATAGGTGAGTTGAGCCAAAAAACGATGCGATGTGTACACAGCTTAATACGAAGGATCATCAAAATTGACTACATTTTTCAAGAAGATAGGATTTAACCTTTGACTTGAAGAGTGACGAGGAATCAATTGTTTTTAAGTAAGAGGGAAGTTTGTTCCATTCCCGAGGACCTGAGCACTTGAGAGTGTAATAAGATAAGTTGGAATAGTGAAATGGTCTGTAGAGATTGATGTTGCGGGTTCTTGTTTGATATTGATGAATAGCATATTGCCTGATGAAGTAGGTTTGGTAGATGTTTGGTAATTGATCAAGATTATATAAAAACTTGTGGACATGACGTAAGCAAGAATATTGGTTCAGTTGAAGAAGTGGCAAAATTTGCAGCGAGAGGAAAATTGGAAGTGTATGATCACGTTTATTGGAAAGTGATATAATTCTTACAGCACGCTTTTGTAGCAGAAACAACGGATTTAGATGGCTTGAGTACGTATTTCCCCATAGAATATTTCCGTACGATAGATAAGGGAAGATCAGAGAGTAATATAATATGTAAAGTGTTTTCTTATTTATAGAGTTTTTTATGTGATTAATTATACCTATGTTTCTCGACACCTTCCTGCAAATATAATCTATATGATTTGTCCAGTTCAGAACATCATTAAACAGGATGCCAAGGAATTTGAAATTATTCACCAGTTCAATATATGTTCCAGAAATGTGAACAGGGGGCAAGGGATCAGATGTATTTTTACATTTTATTAACATATATTTGGTTTTTTTAATGTTCAGAGATAGACGGTTGGAAGAAAACCAGCTATGGAGTTTGTCCAGCTCGTTAGACATAGTGTCTATGAGATCCATGATGTTTTTACCCGAGAGTACAACGCTAGTGTCGTCTGCAAAAAGGATAGTCATGAGTAAATCAGAAACTTTATCGATATCATTGATATACAGGAGGAAGAGAAGCGGGCCGAGGAATGAAGTTTCCATTCAGCACGACTGACTGGGACCGTGCTGGTAAATTTTTAACAAAATTAATAATTGCATATGATAAGTTAATGGCAATTATATTGGATGGTTATCAATTGGTTTAGGTTTTCTGTATTAATATCTGGATATTGTTTCTTATTCGATTATGTCTTAAATTATTATTTATATAAAAACTTTGTTGCCTTAGGCAACAGTTTGAGTATGTGTTTTTAGTACATGTTATTGCTTAAATGAGTAACCGCTCTACCCCCATAGAGTATGCCAGGCTGCAATGGGTTGGGGGCAGGTTTCCTCCCTATTATGACTGGTTATGGTCGGGGGGTTGTTCCTGGCCGGCGACAGGCATTTTTTTTATATAGGTTATTCTTCTAGTTTTATCTGAAAATAATTTGTTTAACGAGTTGTTTCAGTATAGCGCTGATATGCCCTATGAGTGTTATGGTGTTTGATGTCGTTTATATGCATTTGACCTCATCGGAGTATCATAACATTGTAGAAATGAATGGTAGATTTCTACCGCTGTTTGTCAGAATAAAGAGAGCGTACGGTCCCAGCAGTATTACCGTACGGTCCCAGCAGTATTACCAAATATGGAGTTATGTGTTGATTATTGGTGATTTGTTTATTTCATAAACAAATGGAACCGGGTACCAGAGAAAACAATTCTTATTTTACTGTTCGAAAAATGAATTTTTATGAAAGGCCTCCAGGTAGCGCTACTCGTGGGTGTATGGGACGGACCAAAATACCAAGCAACATCATGTAGGAAGATATCAATGCAACAAATTTGAACGGAATCCGTGGTCTTTTTTTGTGGAAACGAAATTTTAAGTTGGAACCAGGTGGCACCATATATGGGCATATATGGATAGATGCTACCCCAAATTTAGAAAGAATCCGCTGAGTCGTTCTAATTTTAAATTGACCCCCAGGTGGCGCCATCTATGGGGATATGTAGATGCGCCACCTATAGGTATAATGTAGATGAAACAACAAGCGACATATTGTGGCAAGGTATAACCACATACTAAATGTGTAAGAATCTGGATATTATCGAAATACATGTTCTATTTCAGTGGAGATATGAGAGACGGTATAAAATCGTACGGCGTAAAGACCCTCCAATGCCGCCGCAGATACATTTTACTCCATGCAGATTGATTACACGACTTTGGATGGATAATGAAATGGGTATTCAGTCCTCGTATATGGCACCTTTCGGTATACGGACAAAGAATACTGCCATTGGATGGATAGATGTACCCGAGCACTCATGGCACCGCGATGGGCACTGGTCGTGCTAACCCGTTTTCCCCAACTCGCCATACACATGATCCCTCAGTTTCGCATGGACATTATATATAATCCATGTTCTCTTCCAACTACATGTATACAAAAGTATTTCACCACTATCATTCATGTAACTAGCTGTGAAATTCAATCTGGTAAATCTATCTGTATGCTATGTTATCTCAGTGGTTCTCATTTCCATGTGACAGTGTGAATAACTGGCAGAGAGCCCGATAGCTCTAACGAATTGGACGGGAAGCCTGACTATCACTCGTAGATTCTGGTGTTACTACAATTGGATTGTTTCCGAATAAATAAGCACACGTGGATAGATTAAGTGCTATATTGGCTATATAGCTTTCAGTAAAGGCTTGCGGATAGGCTAGAACCTGAGATGAAAAAACATATATGAAATAATTAAAGTTTCAGCAAAAAATACACTTTTCGCGTGTAGAAATGCATTGTCAGCTCCCAAATTACATTCGACGCCCTTGTTCAAGACCAAAATAATGCATACACTCATAAAAATGTGATTTTCATGGTTTCCACAATCTACATTGTACCAGAGTATAATAGTGCAATATCTTCAATAATTACCTGTTTGAGGATGCCACCGTGATATTGATATTTTGATAATTTGATAATTGATGTATTTCTAGACTGAATTCTCATACTCATCCAGTTGGACATGAGCATTTGCGTACACTTCGCCATCCATAAGATGGCCTGCGAATCGTGTTTCGCCATTATTGCGAAGCGATATCCGATACTTTACCGTATACTCTTCGGTCTTCATCCGGCTGAGAACAGACTCGGGAAATCTGATAAATTACAGGCTTTTCATACTACTTCTGAAACATATATTGTCTGAGCTTACAAAAGATACAGATATGAATAACTTCCGTATAGCCCAAGAGGTGGTATAGATCTGTAATTTCGAACAAGTATACCAGCACATGATTTGAAAATGGCGGGTTACGTTTAGCTGATTGGCTGACAACATCACGTGGTGTTGATTTCGGGGATCTTCCTCTTATAGTTACCGAAAGTAGGCTCATAATGGATACACACGATCCCAGGGTCAGTCTTACCGCGTATAGATGACCCAGGTAGTTACAGGTTGAAACATGGGGTCTGAGATGGACACTTTTGTAAAATGGTTTAGCAGCTTGGGCTTTCACGAGACATCCCGTTGTCTAGGATAACGGTGGATATACGAGCGCTGACGAGGCATATGATTGGCTGTCTGCCGACGGTTTTGAGATACCCATGCATAACTAGTCCGTACGTCAGCAGGATGTTTGTGACCTCGAAATCGCCGCTGTCTCCCCGCTAGTCGCTTTAAATTTCGAATTCGGGTCTCGCGTGAGATGACCATCCTCAGCGCGACTTCAGTGACAGTTTAACGTACAGCCTCATTCCCACTGTCAGTGAACTTTTTTCAGACGGGAAATGGTTATCAGTTATTTGTAATTCACCATCAGTGCAATGTTGTGTACAAGTTATGTACTGGTATTACCGGTGCTGCATGCCAGTAGATATTAAACAAAGATGCCGACGGGCACGTGTTTACCATCAACGAGTACTTTATTGACATAATCGACGCTTATCTACATACCCATAGTTATTTGAATTCGTAATTGAGCGGTACGAGTAAACTGATCAACCAATTATCTAGCAATTATGTACAGGGCGAATTCACACAATATCAGCAACTATGAGATGAAGAGTATATGAACATGTTTGTCGCGTACCATGGGGTCCATAATTACGCCATATTACAAGCGACTTCGCCGCAACTTATCGCATTATACCACCATAATTTCGAGCCAACAATCAATATTGCGTGAAAAAAACAGTAATAATGTTCGTATAAAATGGTGGTTCTACCACATATTTAGACGTTGTAATATGTGGATATATATTTTCAGCACATTCATAAAGTAGTTTCCTGGCACTTTTCCAATCGATCTTTCTACACGTCAAATCAAGTTATATTCCCTGCAATACGATTTTGAATCCGAGTAAGATCAACCAGATAAATGGTATACTCATATACTGGCTTGCTTAGATACCAAATGTTCTGGACATAAAATAAGGAAGTTGATTCCTCTAAATGAGCCAGTTGAACAGCTGTCTATATAAACCATAATATGCTGCGAGATTTGATGTTTAACATGGGGGGAGGTGCTGGTGAAAGCAAAAACTGTGCACTTGTGATATCGACGTTTTAAATTTAATACACCTTGAGGATGAAATATACGAGCCTGCGTATAGCTCAGGCAACAGAATCACCGACAAGGGATTAAGGAAGTACAAGTACCTAGACTTGTGCAGATGAGAACATTTTATGTCCAAATGACTTCATCTTACGATCTTTCGTATATTCTTTCCAGTTCAAAGCAATGAATGCATAAACAGGTTGTAAACCAAAAAGTGTGATCAAAAACTTTCAAATCCGAC
Source organism: Hanleya hanleyi (assembly GCA_036873755.1). Classification (NCBI taxonomy): domain Eukaryota; kingdom Metazoa; phylum Mollusca; class Polyplacophora; order Lepidopleurida; family Hanleyidae; genus Hanleya; species Hanleya hanleyi. The sequence continues at coordinate 5,904 of JAVTVY010011857.1, forward strand.
ACAACTCGATTTCATGTTCGAACGTCGCTGGACAACAAACAGTCCTAATCGAAAAAAACAGGTATAAAACTTTACGTAAACTACAAACAAAATATCAGCTTAGCAAACATGTCGATCGGTTAAAATATCACCTCTCTTCTTTCTCTCTCCATGTATATATATACTCTAGACTGACCCGGAAGGAGAATACGAAAATACCAAGGCGGACTATACCAGTTTTGCTAACTCCATGCAACATCCGAAAATAAAATTCTTGGTGGAATGGTCCAATAGTGTAAAAATATGTAAACACATCGATAAAAATATGCAAACAAAAAATCTTAAATGTTACTTCAGTTATATTAAGATACGATGAAGTGGTTTTGATGATATATAGTGACGTGTATAGATATATGACAGGAACCATATGAAGGCTGTTGACATTAATCCCTACTTCACAAGCAAAAATTATTGCAGTAAAAACATAATGGCTTCCATATGTCTCATATGGTGACTGAAATATTTATATTTGATTTCAGTGAATTCACACACGCCTTGGAAACATTAGGTTGGTCAAAATAAACAAATGGAAAAAGTCCTGTATTAAAAATCCTACCAACACACAGCTTGAACTATTTCCAGATGAAATCTGGTCGACAAATGTACTTTGCTGGTATTATGGTCACCATAAAAAATCTCAGTAAACTCGGATATAATATCACGGAATTTCCCCGACATCCATTTGGGTTTACCTATAGTGCCACCATATAGAATAAACTATAATGATAGTGAAATAATCCCGCTAAAGACTTGACTGTACCGGTACTGGAACTTCATCTGAGTGATTTATTAACTCAGGTTGAGTGCCTTCAACATAAATTAACTCCTACTCAATGAAACGTTTCAACTCTCACTTTTTAGAGAGAACACGTGGAACTAAAGGAATGTTTTACATACATTTTCAGGGTGGCAGGTGTTGGTGTATATATAGCTGGTTAAGCAGTTGACGTACACCGTCAAAAGAAAAAAAATAGGTGAGGACAGCATCACCAATAAAAGGTGATCAATTAGAACCATAACCACATTTCATCATGACAATTAAATGGTGATGGCTATTATTGGTGATGACCTGACATCTACACTCTATGTTCACCGCCATTTATTGTTGTTGAACTGGCCTCCTCACCATTAAATCGTGACGAACTGACCTCGTCACCCATTCTTGAGAAAACAACAATAAACAATAAATGGTGATGGCCAAGCCTCATCAGCAATAAATGGTGATGGGCAATCACCCTTTTTTCCGTCCAACTATTGTTTGAACAATCTGTTCAAAGTAACTGCCAATGAACGGACGGCGTGCGAGACTCGTTCGCCTTATTCCGAGACAAGCGGAGTTTATGCTCAGAATACGCTGAGAGAACGGCCCCTTTGCTGTTCGAATGGAGACATGGGATTTCACTGGGGATGAAATTTACAAGACATTGCCTGGCCCTTAATTCACTCAAATATGGGTATATTCGAGGCCATGGCGTCACAAATGCGATTCGGAACTCCCAAAAATAAGACGACTGGTCTTCGTTATGGCATCTGCCGTGGTACGGCTTTATGTGACGAACCATTGCTAGATAATTGCCTTTACTACTAGCACAGACCCTGAAGATGAATATGAGAATATATCGATACTTTGAATTCCTCGTCAGGAGATCGCAAACGAATACGGACAGACAGACATACTTGTCGATGACAATAACCCTTGGTTCATCGTAGCTGAGGTGAATCCTCCCAAACTAATACAGTGTTGTTGTTCAGTAAGAAAGAAGGGCAATGTGAGAGACTATATTCCGGTGGTAAAGGAAAGATAGTTAGAGACTTTAGTCCGCTTGCAATAAGTTAGCCCAGCTAAGACATGTTTTCCTAACATAAATGAATTAGGAACAGTAGACTAGAGGACTTTCCGAGCATGAGCTTCCTTTCACATTGCGACAATCATACATGTAATCCACGCAACGTTTATACCCAAACCACTACGTTGTATTAAGCGCTCATTTGACTTTTGATTCCAATCTGAGCCATTACAGGAACTGACATAATACGAAATCAACAAAAAATACAGTTAAACCAGTTAAATTAACGTCTCAAGGGTGAAGATCAATATATACATACCTTCTCACCGCCTTTCCACCAAGTGCTTCAATTTCTTAGTTCCGATCCTTTTTTTTGGACCACAATCAGTTCATCATGTCTTGGAATTCAATTTCAATCCAGTAATCCCAAAACTCGTGAAAGATTTTTTCTCCTTTCTCACTTCGCTCACTTCTCTGGCTCCTAATGCGTTTTCAGATCTTTAGCCCTGTGAAAGAGACAAGTCTGGTTAAAATATCGAATATATCTTCGGTCTCTTTCACACTCCTCCTCGATCTCACGGCATTGCTTCAGGTCTGCAATTATCGATACCGTCGTGTTATCGGTATATATACATTTACGAGACATGTGAGTATTGTGTATCGATCAACTAAACGAAGCTTTGGGACATAAAACGAGAACATTCCGAAATCTTCTGCAATACAGTTACAGCGCAGACGTACCGAAATATCTTGGTGACACCAACAGGTTATCAAAGTTACTAATATAGGATCGGATCCACAATCTACTTCGTTCATGACACCAATGCGAACAACCATGACAGAACTTAACGGGCCTTACAGCTGTGAAATTGATCACTTCAGCCAAAGATTTGTATAAGCGTTGTTCAGCTGTGATCAATTTTGTGGCAAGGACTTTGGTGTTTATAGATTCTATTTAACAGAGAACCCAGAGAGTAACATCGATCTACCCCAATATCAGAGCGGTCCCACCGACTGAGAAATATTTATCCAATTCAGAGATGAGCGCCCTGGGCGTACGAAGCACTTTACCCCGGGATGTATGAAGGGAAACAAGCGCTGGATGAGCGCAAAGACCTCCGTCGAGGCAACAGGGTCCGTAGCGTAATACATCACTGAATAACATACGGCCGGATGCCAAGCTCAATTTTGCATTTGTTGGACGTTAGCTTCATCAATGGTAATTAATCTGGGATTGAGGGTTCCTCACTAGCATGTCCAGACAGGGATGTGAAAGTCACATTCCCAGCAAATAATTTGTGTTTGATTTGACGTGCTTGAAATATTGGGGTATGGAATAGAGTATATTGATGGAAAACCTGGAAAAGTGCTTGAGACATTAGGCCCCATCCCACCCACACCTCCCCATGAGAGGATCCCCTCACCCAAATCAACACGTTAGCGACAGAAATGAGACCCTGTGTGCCTAGTTGTACCAACTTGCTTGTGATTTTGTGCTATAGGCCCAACACAGCAACACTTCATATTTTGTATGTGTACAGTATAGCATCATCATTGATGAGAGAATGCTCTTCAAAACACACCTGATTTTACCGACACTTCGTTCTGATCTGTCTCAACATCATATGATGAGGATTCAATGCGCTCGGTATAATTTTGTATACTGGTGTTACAGGTCACCTTCGCCTTCACCTTACTGTATCAATGACCATGGACTTGTACATGTATCACATTCACATTGAATGGTGATGGCTGATGAGAATATTGCCCCTATGGAACAAATGACTGGATTCCACGCAGCAAATATTTATTGTGTAACAGTGAGAAGAAAATTAATTGTATAAACATTCCAAGCCTCATTGAACACAAGCCGCACCATACTTGATATGAATATAACGCGCGTACATTAGCTCGCTTGGACGTCGCTTAGTTAAATATGGACAGACTCGCAAAAATCTCAAAATTTTCAAAAGCCACAAAAATGCCCTCAGCTTGTACAGAGTAAGTAAAAATACTTATGTACAACTTGATGTTTAGAAATGACTGTGTTGAGCGGTTCTATTCCCAACTTCTCTTTTATTCTATGTCATAGAGGACAGGGTTTGGTAGATAATTAAAAACTGTATTAACTCGGCTTCACATTTTAGAGAATGACTTTAATTGAGCCAAAGATGAAAGAGAAATACACTTATAAAAAAATCTATTTAAAAAAATATCTGTATATATGTTTATATTAATTTCCATAATTTATTGAAAAAAACTATACGTAGACTTCGACCACCCAATATCACACAGGCCAGGCAACTGTGAGAACAAGTGAAAGATACCCATCGAGTTGAGCGGATTTGCAGATAAACAACAACAAAAAATTGCACTTTGTGCCTCACGAGGCCCTTCTCCATAGAGTGCATGCCAGTTATTTTTCTAGACTACAACAACAACAGTTTTTGCCTGTATCACAGTCCGAGCTTCCGATTACCCTTCAACCTTACCCAGACGACGGATAATTTTTGACAGATTGTCCGGCTAGGTTGTTGATCGGATTCACAGATCATGAATTCCACCGTGACGGAATCACCGTTGGGAAGACTTTTCTTTATTCAAAGTCATGTACTCGGAAGTTCCGTGGTCATACCCATGTAGTTTCAAGTTTAGTTTGCTATTCTATATGACATCTGTTTACGGATCCATGAAAAATCTACAGATGATCCAGCATTTTCAGTAAATCATGCTTCGAAATGTTCGTGACGGAATCACCTGAAACGGACATGACTCTTGACTAGTGTTGCTTGTCTATTTTTTTGCTGCTCTGTTTCAATCTGACTATTCTTATATGACATCTCTTACTAACATACAGTACCCAAGGATGATAAGATTTTTTTCATCGTGAGAAAAACGCGACTGGATCATCCCAGGGGTTAAATCTAGTCCGTGACGGAATCGACAAAAAATCGTGATGGAATCACGAGTGCGCTTTTTAAATCTTATCGGTAAAAGTGCTTTATTAATTACACATTTTCTTCAAAAAAATATTCCTAGAGTGAATTTATCTCTTCTACTTAGAAAATTAAAACTCTGACCTCTTATTTTTACTAAGGTATACAGCTCCCGCCACATGCATATCTTTTCTGCAGATGTTTCAAAATAGTATAGTTTTCAGTAAAGTGCAATTTTTCTTCTTTGACAATTTAGAATTTCCCGAGTTCTTCATGTTAAAAAATTGCGGGAAAAATATTTCGCTATTAAAACACATCTTCTCTATTATTGGCTTGTTCCCGGGGATCATAGGAAGCGAATAGAACAAACAGCATGCTAATATAGGGTCTACGACAGAATGTGAGTGAATTTTATGCGAAAAAGGGCTGTTTAGCAATGTCCGCTTTTCCGTGGAATTCATGAGCGCACGATTGAAGTATCATGGGAAGATATATATTTCCAGTCGCTATCTCCCCCCCCCCCCATCTTCAAACAAAAGGAAAAGAAAAAGCCGAGAGAGCGCCTCGTGAGGCAGAGTTATTTTTCCAGACTACAACAACAACAGTTTTTGCCTGTATCACAGTTCGAGCTTCCGATGACCCTTCAACCTTACCCAGACGACGGATAATTTTTGACAGATTGTCCGGCTAGGTTGTTGATCGGATTCACAGATAACGATTGAAGCATGGGAAGATATATTTTTTCAGTCGCTATCTCCCCAACCCTCACCCCCCAACTAAAAAAAAAAGAAAAGAAAAAGCCGAGAGAGTTCTTCGGAGTTTTACGTTTTTGACCTCTGACTTTGAATTTGACTTCTCACTTCCGACTCGCATCCTGGTGAATGACACTCGTCCTTTATCTTTTTGCCGATTCAGAGATTCTCGAGGAAGTTTCCAATTATACTATCTGGAATGCGAGTTTTTCTTTCGTGAAAATTTACTTTTTATGAAAGCGCGAAGCTATAAGTACACGCGCGAATTTAGTACCCTCGAATAAAGAGACCCGGTGGAAGCGCTGCAAAGGATACACACCTTTTGTGACGTAAGCATTCATTTGTGTCCAGAAACTTTTCAAAATTTCGTCGGGAACCATGGCAATCCCTATTGGAAATCACACGAGTCGTGGGTTCCCCATATGACAATTATTTGGCGGGAGATTTCACGTTGCGCTCCTAGACCTCCGTCTGATCGACGGAGGTAAAAATCCCCCACATCAATATCACTCCAAAGTGGTAATTTCATTTGCCGTCTCCAAAGTATTGTGCCGGTTTCATTATATGCCTGGATCGGATTCATCGTGCGGTAAAGAAGAGGTCCCAGGCTTATATACCCCATTGACAGGGCCTCAGCCCTTCGATTAATTCCTGCTTTCGTCCTTCTATTACACAGTGGTTTCCCCTTTTGAATATTTACTAAGTAAAGTAATCCATAATGAAAACACTGCTTTCATTTACGATGCACATGGTATAGCGATTCGGGGGAGATCATTTACGGTTTCCATTGCAGAGCAGCAAGTGCATGGTTAAATGCGATAGTCGCAAATTAAGAAAAACAAACTGTCACGATCATTATGCATTGTGTTTTCACTGAGTCGTTAGTGCAGGATGTTGTTGTTGTTGAATCATGTTCAAAACTTTATGGTACACTGAATCTCAAGTTTGACAGAAGATACCTTTAAAATTTAGTCAATGGGAGTTGACAATGCAATGTCAAGGGCCATTTTCACATTATTGCATTGGCACTGAGAGTCATACAATGTCAAAAACAACTGCAAATATCAATGTAATTCTTCATTGCAAACATTAATGACAATCATTACCGCAAAAGTCATTGAAATTCATTATTGCACTGCCAGTGGGAGACACTGCCAATGAGAGTCATTGTTGTAATGGCAATAAGAGTTATCATTACAATGGCAATGGTGAGAGTCAATATTGGCGGTGTGGAAGCTAAGAATGTCTAATGCCTACGAGTGTCCGGCTCCCAATCTGATTAAAACTCAGACTTAATAAACCGCTCCTCTATCGGACATGTCGCTGATTAATCAGCGACATGTCCGATAGAGGAGCGGTTTATTAAGTCTGAGTTTTAATCAGATTGGGGTGATTACGTTCTAATAGTTTATTTCTCCCCGATCCTAACGCAATGAAATTTAACACATATTTAGTCTGTGTACGGATCATTCAGATAAAGCAATCCGATTCCGATTATCTTCAATGTTGGTGTCACTATAGCTATAGAACCTTTGCTGTGTAGGTGGGCGTGGCTGTTCTTCCCTACACAGCTGTAGTTCCTTCCCTTTACATTTCATACCACGAAGTTTTGACCTCCGAAACGCCTGCGTTTCGGAAGATTTAACGGCTGCACATACAAGATCACAGTAGCTGGCGATAATAAAATGTACCTCGTTATTCTCCTTGTAGTCTTTTGTCACTTCCCTCCAAGTTAGAACTCTCGGTATTCCCTCGTTCTTAAGTTATCATCAATTGTTCAAGATTCTTGGGGATTTGAATATTCAGCTGACCGCCATTCAACTGTCAGTGATGTAAATTTCCCTTGCACGGACTTTGCCGGAGATGGCGGTGTCTTTTGAAAACAAGCCGTGGCGCATGCGTGATTTTTCGGGTCAGTTCGATGACCGTCCAACGCATGCGCGTGTAGGTGGGCGTGGCTATCTTCGTTATGCTGAGACATTCAAAATATGAGACCAAAATATGTCAGAAAACGCCGCGAAGGCGTGATTAAACGATGATATCTCAAGAACGAGGAATTATTAAGTGTTGAGAGTTGGCAGGCGGCGAGAAGGACCAATGTAGAGGAAAATGAGGTATAGTTTATTACTATTCGCTGTCGTTTTATTTCGTGTGCAGTTAGGATATTGGACAATGTCATTCAAAGTTCAATGTGTGGGATGTATTGTGTATAGGAAGAACCTTGGCTGAAGTCCATTACAGAGCCATTCGAGACTACAGCCATTCCTGGGCTAGTGTCACTATGTCGTTATTATCACCATGGAAGTATTTTTTTCTGGACCTTTTGTTGTAATTTTCCAACGGTGTATTGTTACCCTGTTAGCTTTTGCGTGATGTGTGCATTCAAGACCACGAATGCATGACTTACTTGGAACGGGGTGTTGACGTCTACGGTAATGAGTAAGGTCGCATGATGCCTTCTGCCAATGCTCTCGAAGTAACACAAAAACAAACAAGGAATGGGGTTAGGGGTGATTATGCTTCGATATCTTCTTCACACTTGGGTCTAGAGAGCTCAGGCTTTTAACACTTTGTGGTTGGATACTAGTTCAGCAAAACGAGAAATCAAACTTCCAATACTTCTGGAATGAAGTCTCTGTACTGTCTTTTTTGAACTCTCGTGTATATTCTTTATAGCATAGTCAGTGTTACAGGACTATATATCGTCGCTCTGAAATATTTGTATCTAATACCGCCCAAGTCAGTTTTAGGGGCCGCACGGTAGTCCCATGTCAACCAAGTGACTTCCAATGTTAATGTATACGGGGAATGCCTAAAAAGAGTATGGGAATAGACGTTTTGTGACAGGGGTGGGTCCCTAGTGGACCGAATGGGTCGAGTGAGGTATCAAAGTGAAGCATTCGTGAAGGGGCATCCAGTCATGGGTGGGTGTATGTAAAATTAGGATTTTTTTCCCGAAACTATAAAAAGCGGAACACGGACTTTACCCCTAAAATAGGGGAAAACACCTATCAACTCTAGCCACAATAGACACATATAATTATAAACATATTAACAATCCTAACGCAAGGCAAACTGTGCTGAACACCATGAATGATAATGACTACATTGATGTATGGAGGATTCTACATGAAACCGATAGGCGTTTCACTTGGAGGCGAAAAAACCCTAAACAACAGGCTAGATTAGATTTTTTTGTCGTCAGTCCAGATATCTTTAATATAACAACTGATGCCCAAATTATTCCTGGATATAAAACGGACCATTCTGCCATCACCTTGAACTGCAAATTTACTAACTCAGATCGGGGAAGGGGGTATTGGAAGTTGAACAGTTCACTATTGAAGGAAAAGTCTTATCTTGATTTGATCAATTCAATAATAAACGAAACTATACAAGAATATGCTTTACTGCCTTACGAACAGGAACACCTGTGTAATATACCTAAACAAGATCTCCAACTTTGCATCGATGATCAACTTTTTTTGGAGACTTTGCTCATGAAGATCAGAGGCGTTACTATAAAATACTCTTCCATAAAAAAAGAAAGGAAGGAAAGAAACAACTTGACTTGGAAAATGAGATAGAAGCACTCGAGAAAGAAGTACAAGAAAATTATTCAAATATCACAGACGACAAGTTAAACAGGTTGCAAACAGTTAATAGAGAGCTTGAAACATTTAGAAACAAACAAATAGAGGGTATAATGGCGAGAACTAAAGCAAAAATAATTGAATCTGGAGAAAAGCCGACGAAGTATTTTTTAGGATTAGAAAAAAGGAACTACACTAATAAGTTAATTACAAATTTAACCCTAGACGACGGTAAGCAAATTCATAACTCGAAAGATATTCTAAAGGCACAAAGACAATTTTACAGCAATTTATACTCAAAACCATCTGAGTCGGAGGAGCGTATTGCTGATTTCTTAGAAACAGTTGATTTGAATAAATTAAGCGACATAGAATCGATCAAATTAGAAGGGGCGATTACTTTTGCAGAACTCAGCGATGCCTTAAAGCGTATGCAAAATGGAAAAAGTCCTGGGCTCGACGGCTTTCCAGCGGACTTTTATAAAGTGTTCTGGAAAGACTTAGGTTATTTTGTTTTGCGTTCTATAAATCAAGGGTTCGAAAAGGGGGAGTTGTCAATTACTCAAAAACAGGGGGTCATTACTTGCCTTCCTAAGCCCAATAAACCCAGAAATCTCATAAAGAACTGGCGTCCTATAACCTTAATGAACGTAAATTATAAACTAATAAGCTCCTGTATAGCAAACAGATTAAAACCCGTATTAAATACACTAGTTCACGAAGACCAGAAGGGGTTTATACCAGGGCGATATATTGGGGAAAACATTCGGCTGATTTATGATATACTGTTTGAAGCAAAAGAAAGGAATATACCAGGACTATTATTATCCATCGATTTTGAGAAAGCTTTCGATTCCATCTCGTGGAACTTCATCAGCGAACTTTTAACAACTCTGTATTTTGGCGAAAATTTTCAAAAATGGATAAAAATATTCTTTACTGATTTAAAGACCTGTGTCGTGCAAAATGGTAATATGTCAGAGTTTTTTTCCATACATTGCGGTTGTAGGCAAGGCGATCCTATTTCACCATATATTTTTCTTTTATGTGCAGAGGTCCTTGGTAGTTTGATTAGAAACAATGATAAAATAAAAGGAATAGAAATTGCTGGTACGAAATTCAAGATCAGCCAGTATGCTGATGACACACAGCTAATCCTTGACGGCTCAGAGGATTCTTTGCATGAAGCACTTGAATGTTTAAAATATTTCTATAAATTCTCTTGGACTAAAGATAAATATAGAAAAAACAAAAGCTATTTGGATAGGTTCTCTTTCTGATGCTGATCTAAAACTTTGTAACGAAGTGAGGCTCGACTGGGTAAATGATTTTACGCTACTGGGCATACATTTCTCGACTGTTAGATTTCATGATATCTGGAAAATTAATTACCTCGCTCGAGTTGAAGATTTGAAAAAGGATTTACAGAAATGGAGATTACGAAATTTGACACTATTAGGAAAAATCACAGTTATAAAATCTCTGGCCATGTCCAAATTAATACACCTTTTCCTTGCCTTGCCAAATCCACCTGATAATGTTGTTAAAGACATAAACTCATTGCTGTTTAAATTTCTATGGAATAATGGTCCTGACAGAATAAAAAGAATATACATAACCGGTGACTATAAAACTGGTGGTCTCCGAATGATAAACCTCCTCCCCATGATCCACTCCTTAAAAATCTCTTGGATTAGAAGGATAATGATGCAAGACCAAAAATGGAGTAAGTTATTTGATAATAAGGGCCTTGAAGCTTTCTGCACTTTAGGTGCCCAATATACGAATGAAATCCTTAAAAAAATTAGAAATGCTTTTTGGATAGATACTTTAAAAGCGTGGCATCTATTGCAAAAAAAACTCAAAGTTGAAGATACGACCGACATATTAAACGAATCACTGTGGTACAACCCACATTTCGTGCACTCCAGTTTGTATATAAAAAATTGGTATATCAAGAAAATAAGATATGTTAGAGATTTATTGGGACAGGATGGACAATTATTACCGTTCGATCAACTGAAATTGAAGTATAACATCAAAGGTACATTTTTAGATTTTAACAGATTGATTAAGAACATACCGAGTCAGTGGTTGAAAACTATAAACAATACAAATGTAAGTGGGAAATTGTTTCATCCCACAATACCAATGCATTTTCGGATATTGACAAGGCAAGCAAAAGGCTGTAGATGCTTTTATGATATACTGAATTTAGAAAAGACAGTAAATCCGCCGGCTATGGAAAAATGGGAAGATTATCTAAATATAAGAACTAAAATTAATTGGAGAAGTGTTTTTTCAGCAATATTTCATTGTTGCAAAGATACAAAAATTAGAGATATACAGTATAAAATCTTACGTAGAATTATTCCGACAAATGTCTTTTTGAAAAAAATTGGATTGATCCAAGATAATAGCTGTGATTTTTGTGGAACTGTAAATGAGACCATAGAGCATCTATTAGTTGAGTGTCCAGTAGTTAGTAAGCTCTGGGTAGATTTACAACGATGGTTGGTGCGAACTGGCAAGATGCGGGGTGATATAACTAAGGAAAAAATTGTACTGGGTTGGGACAAGGATCAATGTATCTTGAATACATTTATGATGTTAGCTAAATCTTATAATTTCAAATGCAAACATCTAAATAAACGTCTAAATATTGATAGTTTACTCTATGTTTTTAAAAGTCAGTATGACGCTCAGAAATTGATTGCCATGTCGTCTCAACGTATTGATCGGTTTACGAAAAGGTGGTGCTTATTTAATAATTATTTCCAATCTATGTAATATCAGCTCAGCTATACTGTGAGGTATTATTGATGAAATACTATATTCTATCTTGTTGCTTATGTGTATAGCTACCAGACAAAACATTCCATGGTGTGAAAGGAATGAGTGGGTATTGGAGTGTTAGAGGGTTGTTTGTATATTATTTATATGTTTTATGTGGAAATAATAAAAATATTTAAAAAATAAAAAAAAACTCTAGCCAAAAGGGCGAATATCGGTCTCCGGGCTTATCGGGGCCTGCCTATCAAGTCAATGGGGTGGGTGCATGTAAAATTAGGATTTGTCCCCTAAAATATAAAAAGCGGAACACGGACTTTACCCCTAAACTAGGGAAAAACCCCTATCAACTCTAGCCAAAAGGGCTAATATCGGTCCCCGGGCTTATCGGGGCCTGCCTATCAAGTCAATGGGATGGGTGCATGTAAAATTAGGATTTGTTTTCCGAAAATATAAAAAGCGGAACACGGACTTTACCCCTAAAATAGGGGAAAACCCCTATCAACTCTAGCCAAAAGGGCTAATATCGGTCCCCGAGCTTATCGGGGCCTGCCTATCAAGTCAATGGGGTGGGTGCATGTAAAATTAGGATTTTTTGCCGAAAATATAAAAAGCGGAACACGGACTTTACCCCTACAATAGGGGTCTGTATTATACAATATAAGGGGAAATGCCTGTATGGGGTATGGAGATGGTCAATTTTTTTCGTGGGCTTTACTATGGCTTGTGGGGTCTCGTTTTTCTCGTTTCGCCAAGAAAATGACAATGGGAAGGTCCATTGGGTGAAGTATCGGTTGCTGGATTTGTTTTTCACGTCTCGTCATTTAGAACACGATGGGAGGGGTCCCGGAGCGAATCGGTGAAATTTTTGGAAAAAGTCACCGAGGTCTGCATATAGTCCATACTGGCTATAGGTTCAACCTGGGAAATTCACACACGTTCATTGTGATATGGGCTGTTTGGATTTGTTTTTCACGTCTCGTCATTTAGAACACGCTGGGAAGGGTCCCGGAGCGAAACGGTGAAATTTTTGGAAAAGTTCACCGAGGCCTGGGTAGGCCCATAGGCCTATACTGCATGGCTATGGGGGTATAGGCCCATACGGGGTGGACGTTTTGGGGTCTAGGTGAGCCCCTAATGATCCTATGATGTCGTATGAGGTCTTATTTTGAAGCTCTCGTGGAGGAGCATCCGACTGGACTAATGGTTCGTCCGTTTTCAATAGTCTGCGCATGCGCAGTCTGGCCGTAGTATAGAAAGCGGGCATTTTGGGTGGTATGTGGGTGTGTGTTTGGGGTAGAGATGGACCGCTATGGGTCCGAATGGGTCGTGGAAGGTGTCAAAGTGAAGCTTGTGTGGGTTAGAGTCAGAATGGTGTGTTTTTAAGTGCAAGTCGCGTCAATCTGCGCATGCGCAGTTGGTTGTAGTAAGTAAAGTGGCCATTTTGGGGCAGTACAGGAAGGTATTTGGGGTCGAGATGGACCATCCTTGGTCCGAATGCGTCCTGGAAGGTGTCATCTTGTAGCTCTCGGGATGTAGACCCCGATTTGAGGGCTGCCCACGTCACCTGTGACGTCATCGGTGACGTCATCAGTACGAGTAGTAGCGAAAGTGGGCATTTTGGGGCAGTGAACGGTGAATGTGTAGTGTCATGGGGTACAGAGAGGGACCATCTTTGGTCCGAATGTGTCTAGGGAAGTGTCATGTTGTAGCTCTCGGGGTGTACATCCCGATTTGAGGGATGTCCGCGTCATCTGTGACGTCATCGTTGACGTCATCAGTACGAGTAGTAGCGAAAGTGGGCATTTTAGGGCAGTGAAGGAAGGTATTTGGGGTAGAGAGGGACCATCTTTGGTCCGAATGCGTCGTGGGAGGTGTCATCTTGTAGCTCTCGGGGGCACATCCCGATTTGAGGGATGTTCACGTCATCTGTGACGTCATTGTTGACGTCATCAGTACGAGTAGTAGCGAAAGTGGACATTTTGGGGCAGTGAAGGAAGGTATTTGGGGTAGAGATGGACCATACTTGGTCCGAATGCGTCGTGGGAGGCGTCATGTTGTAGCTCTCGGGGTGTACACCCCGATTTGAGGCATGGCCGCAGCATCTGTGACGTCATTGGTGACGTCATCAGTACGAGAAGTAGCGAAAGTGGGCATTTCGGGGCAGTGAAGGAAGGTATTTGGGGTAGAGATGGACCATCCTTGGTCCGAATGCGTCGTGGGAGGCGTCATGTTGTAGCTCTCGGGGTGTACACCCCGATTTGAGGCATGGCCGCAGCATCTGTGACGTCATTGGTGACGTCATCAGTACGAGTAGTAGCGAAAGTGGGTATTTTGGGGCAGTGAAGGAAGGTATTTGGTGTAGAGATGGACCATCCGCGGTGTGAATGCGTCGTGTGAGGTGTCATCTTGTAGCAACGCCCGCCAACACCAAGCTCAATGCTTCAACGCCCTGGTGAAATAGCTCGGAAGCTCTGATATTCCATGGAATTGTCACTAATTCTTCGAAATGCAGTGACCCCCGTCAACGCCCGTCGTTACACCTTAACACTCTAACATAACGCCATGATATAGACCGGAGAGAGAACAACAACAGCAACAACAACAAGGATGACACATGAGAGAACAACAACAACAAGAAGTTTTTTTTATATAGTTTATTCTCCCCAATGTTACATCATACCCACGCTGGGGGAGCCGCGTTGGGTATATTTACAATTCAAGAAGATTCTTGTCCAATCAGAGGCCACCATTTGCATCTGTCCTATTCGTTCCCGTCCGTTAGATGTATTCTTGTCCAATCAGAAGTCTCCATTTCAAAAAGTTCCATCTTCGGCCATGTTCGCTCTGAACCGTTTATTCTAATCATCGTCGGGCAGGCCAGGATACCGTTGAGGCAACATATCCTTAGATAGTTGTTTGTGCATTCTGAGTATCTATCAGTGCATGGGTGAATACATTCACCCGATGGGGTGGTCGGTCAGCTTGGTAACGAAAAACGTAACATTGGTCACCTTCTCCACTGTCCACTTGGTGTTGGGGCGTTGTTGTTGGGCCCATTCCAAGGGATCCACGGTGTGCAGTTTCTCCAGCATCGTCTCCAGCGACACTCGGTTAATGATGGTAAACGGTTGGTCAAATACCTGGATGTTCCTGCTCGGGTAAAAGTATCGGACTTGGACTGTCTCCTTATGCTGCAGCACATAACCAAACGCCAGATTCAATCTGAAGGCCGTAGTTTGGTCGTTGAAGATGGCTTCCACGTAGCTACGTAGACGGGCGAGCTCGGTCAGTCGGAAATTGTAGATATCTTGAATAGGGCGATGACGGTTGAAACATTGCCGTATCATGGACCAATGGCGCCGATAGATGTCACTCACTGGATTGGCGTCCTGTAACAGATCGCTAGAAACCGTAACGGTGGGGTCCGGGTGAATATCCAGGCTCTTCTGAACTGTGGGTATAGGCGGACTCTCCGTCATCGCATCACCAGTGGCGTTCGTCTCCCCGGGCTCATCTTCACTGGGTCTGACCTTCCGCGGCTCCTCTTCAGTGGAAAGTTGTCGCCCAAAAAGTAGAGACGGAGCATGAATCAAACGCTGATGGCGTCTTAACTGACTGCGTCGTTTGAAGAGTTGACCACAATCCTTACAGTGTTCCGTCGCACCCTCGTGGAATGAGCGTTCGTGGCGTAGTAAATGATCCTTCCGATTAAATGACCGTGCGCAGGTTATACAAGTATACCATGCATCGTTGTGGGTGGAGGCCTTGTGGCGGGGCAAGTCGTGCAGACGAGTAAACTGCTTCTGGCAAGTTGTGCAAGTGAACATCTTGGTGGTTGACAGAGTGTCTGATGAAACGGCCAGGCCGCTTCCCTTTTATAGCACGCTAGCTGGTGATCTATTTTTAGCACACTCAGTTCAACTATCCCCAAGTCGAGGGCCGAGCCGTGACATCTTCGGTAACCTCCGTGTCTCTTCGGGCACCTCCATTTCAAGGGATCCACGGTGTCCAGTTTCTCCAGCATCGCCTCTAGCGACGCCCGGTTAATGATGGTAAACGGTTGGTCAAATACCCGGATGTTACTGCTCGGGTAAAAATATCGGGCTTGGTCTGTGTCCTTATGCTGCAGCACATAACCAAACGCCAGATTCAACTTGAAGGCCGTAGTTTGATCGTTGAAGATGGCTTCCACGTAGCTGTGTAGACGGGCGAGGTCGGTCAGGCGGAAATTGTTGATATCTTGAATAGGGCGATGACGGTAGAAACAGTGCCGGATCATGAGCCAATGGCGCTGATAGATGTCACTCACTGGATGGTCTTCGTGTAACAGATCGCAAGGAACATTTATGGGTTCGTCCACTTCCTCTTCCGTTCACGTGACCGGAATTGACCTTTGACCCCGGCGCGCGCTAACAATACCGGATAAAATTGCGCGCCGGGGTCAAAGGTCAGTTCCGGTCACGTGAACGGAAGCGGAAGTGACCTCACAGAGGTCATATGCAAATGTCACTTCCGAGCTCTGAGCTCCACACGCTTTGAGCTCCAAGTGCTCCGATCCAAGAGATGTGTCTGCAATATTGGGATAATTCTGCCACCCCTGCAATGAATTGCAACCCCAAAAGGTTTCAATTTATCAGGCACAGACCCATGTTTTTGTATTTGGTAAGTGGCTCCCTTGTCTATAGATCTTGCTTGGAATTTGGGGCCAAGTTAAAATTGCATCTCCAGACAATAACTTTTGAAAACCTTTTTGAATTCTTTCCAAATTTGGTGTGTGGGTACCTTGCCTCAAGATCTGGCTTGAGAATGTTTTTCATGTTGATTTGTGTATAGAGGGACCACCTGAAAGCCAAGTTAAATCTTTCCAGACAATAAATTTTGAAAACCTGAATCGATTCATTCCAAATTTGGTGTGTAGATACCTCGCCTCAATTTCTCGTTTGGCATTGTTTTTCATGCCGATCCACATATAGGTGGCGCCACCCTGGGGCAAATTTAAAATTATGTTTCCGGACAATAACTTTTTAAAACTTGAATGAATTCTTTCCAAGTTTGGTATACATGTACCTTACCTGAAGGTTTCGCTTGGGACTGTTTTCTTGTCGATCTGCTCATATCTGGCACCACCTGTAGGCCAAGTTAACATTTTCTATTCCCAATGTCAAGGGATCTTGCCTCAAGAGCTCGGTTGGGATTATTTTTTATGCCTATCTGCCTATACATGGCCAAGGTAAAATTGCATTTCCGGACAGTAACTGTTGGACCTGAATGGATTCTTTCAAATTTGGTATGTGGGTACCTTCCCTGAAGGCATCTTATGGGGCCATGTTAATTATGTTTTTCCTAAGTTTTACCTTTTTCAATTTCTTCACAAATAATGACATTTTCCTTTACTAAAGATGCAAAAGGGATGCCTTCTCGTT
Source organism: Hanleya hanleyi (assembly GCA_036873755.1). Classification (NCBI taxonomy): domain Eukaryota; kingdom Metazoa; phylum Mollusca; class Polyplacophora; order Lepidopleurida; family Hanleyidae; genus Hanleya; species Hanleya hanleyi. The sequence continues at coordinate 23,227 of JAVTVY010011857.1, forward strand.
CGTATTCGATCGACTGTGTCTAGTTTCTTCAATATTTGGCATATGCATTCTTTGTGACAAGATATTGATTGGTATTGCATTTCAGGAAGATCTGCCTGTAGGTGGCGCCACTAGGGTTCTTTCCGTTCTTTTGTGCTGCAAGCAATAACTTTGAAAGGCTTTGAAATGTCGCTCGAAATTTGGTTCCCGGGCTATAACTTGAGAATTGCTCATCGAATTCTTCCCAAATTAGGCATGCATATACACTGTTCCTTGCCATTAGATGTTGCTTGGGATTGTGTTATTCACTTCTGCTTAGAAGGTGACGCCATCTGATGACAAAATCTGAAATTTGCTTTTGGCCAATAACTTGAGAACTGCATGCTCATCGGATGCTTCTCAAATTTAGCATGCATGTACCATGCCAGTAGATGTTACATGGTATTGCCTTTCTCTCACTTGCACTTACAGGTGGCGCCACCTGGTGGCAAAATCCCAAATTTGTCTCCGGGTAATACCATGACCTAAGATGTCGCTTGAGATTGCGTTTCGCCCACTTGCACCTATAGGTGGCGCCACCTGGTGTTAAAATCAAAATTTGTTTTCAGCCATTAACTTGAGAACTGCTCATCGGAATCTCCTCAAATTAAGCATGCATGTATCATGCCAAGAGATGTTGCGTGGGATTGCCTTTCGCTCACTTGTACTTACAGGTGGTGCCACCTGGTGACGAAATATCAGATTTGTTTCCGGGTAATAACTTGAGAACCGTTCGTCAGATTCTTCTTAAATTTGGTATGAATATACCATGACATATGATGTCGCTTGGGATTGCGTTCCGCCCACTTGCGCCTACAGGTAGCACGACCTCGTGTCAAATCGCTCATCTGATTTTTCTCCAATTTAGTATGCAGATACCATGCCATGATATGTCCCTTGTGATTGTATTTCGCCTGCTTCTGCATACTGGTGGCGACACCTGGTGGAAAAATCTGAAATTTGTTTCTGGCAATAATTTGACAACTGCTCATCGGATACTTCCCAAATTTGCCATTCATATGCCATAAGATGTCACTTGGGAAGGCAGAAAGACCCTTCCGCATCCAACGCCTATGAAATAGCAGTTGCCTCCCTCATGTATATCCCCCGAGACCAACAATGCTAAAAAATATTGCTGCCATTTCGGCGGGGGACTTAGCATCCTTTGGCTGCTTGTCGTTGTAAAGTTGTTATCTAGAGATTGCGTCTGCTCATCGAGACACCATAACAATATTGAAGTACATACATGGGTTCATACGACCCCTAGCCCCGGTTTAATCGGAATTTGACACAAATTACGAACCATAACGTCGAAGATCTTGCACGCTACGTTCGTATTTAGTACCGCCAAATTTGAGGAGCATTGAGTGGAGACGCTTGGTGGTATAACCATCTTTCACAAGTTTCTGCAACAATTTTTTGTGACTTTGATTAAAATATTTACATTTTACACAATATCTAGTAAATGCTACTAGTCGTAATATGTATACGCCATAAACAGGCCACACTGGTATATTAATGTCCATAAAAGGATAGTTTACGATGTCGAAATTGAAATCATATCTCTTGTCGTAAAGTCGACGAAATAGAAGGCCCGCTTCATTTTTATAGAGATATAGATATAAATATGTGCCGTCAGGGCTATCTGTAGATTCCTTCAAATCCAGTGAAGGGGATATATATCCCCCACTGCGTCATTTATATAGCGAATATCCACAGCGAGAAGATCGTGTACATAGCGTTTGGCGAATGAGAAGGAACGAACTTTGAAATGATCGGTTTTTGAATGCGTCTGCATCTAGTCGTATTTACAAGAGAACAGATATAGGTCAGCCAGAAGGAGAGCATAATTAGTATCCTCTGGAATACATATATGTCCTTATGCCAGATTTCACATAGATATTATTCATGAGAAATTGAAAACAAAACATCTCAAGAATGATAGCCCTGAGGCCAGAATTCACGGTATCACACATATAATACAGAGGGCACTATAAGATTATACAAGTTTCATTATCAACACTAGCGCGTTTAGCTAAATAATATATAGCCCTCCCGAGTATGAGGGCTATAGGTCGGCCCCAGTCACCTCCAGCGAGGGTTTTAGATAATTTTATTACGAATCACCCACCTCTGAAACTTCCGTACATCTAATCTCTATCCCCTCCTGCGCACTATTTTAAAATCTTGCACACTATTGTGAAATAGTGACGCATATATCGCCGTCTGAATTTTCCAGTCGAAAACTTCAACTCTCTACGCGCCATGTTGGTGACGTCACGCTATATGTGTATATGGGCCATTTGCAATTGAACATGGCGCGCGAAGTGAAAGTCGTCGACTGGAAAATTCAGACGGCGATATATTCGTTACTATTTCACAATAGTACGCAAGATTTTAAAATAGTGCGCAGGAGGGGATAGAGATTAGATGTACGGCAGTTTCAGTGGTGGGTGATTCGTAATAAAATTATCTAAAACCCTCGCTGGAGGTGACTGGGGCCGACCTATAGCCCTCATACTCGGGAGGGCTATATATTATTTAGCTATAGCGCGTTTGGCCCAAATAAAAATTATTCTAACATCAACAAAGGCCTACAAGTATGTCGTAAGTAGGTCGCTATAAACCATGGCGCTCGGAGAAGATTTTTTAAACACTTTTAAATGATTTACAAAATTTCGAAGAAAGAAAACTCGCTAAAAGTAAAAAGAAGCTGTGGGGAGAAACTTGATCGATCACGGACGGACGAGAGCTGGGGTGAGAGGCTAAAGTGCACACAGACAACACGACAACACATATAGGATTCACTACTACTAATAATTTGAATTTGGATGGCGTATTCAACCCTAATAAAATTAGGCTTATGTACGCCAAAAATTAACTCTGAGTTTGCTCTTTACAAAGCAAGTAGAGTAAATGAATATAAGAGAAAATATATTAATCTAGCATGTAACACAAGGAATATAGACATCTTAATGTTATAGGGGTTATTTGTTAAATAGGACTGTAGAGCGGAACGCTACCATTGCGTGCAAACATCAATAAGTTAATAAGTCATGCTGAAAAATGGATTTATATATCTATATGCAAAGACGCAAAATTTAGATTGGAGCGATATGCAAGAGCAACCATGCAAGAGATAACAATGCAAAAGCTAAAGATATTGTATAACTCAGTGATCGTAAACCCTCAAGTAAAGTTGACATCAAATGAAAGACCATTGCAAACAGTGTGGGAAAATATTTATTGTAATTTGCATCGTTGCATTGAGTTTGATGTATAACATAAATATTGATTTAAAATATCCAACTATACGGATTTGTAATGGATTAAAAAACATGTAGAAAAAACAAACTCCAAAGGCGTTATTTAATGTCATGGTGAGGTTAGAGACATAAAAGGAAGGGAGCATATGTACGGACCAACACACTTAATTTAATAGTAATAAAATCCTAACAACCCTATCTATAAAAAAATATAAAATTGAATTAAAAAGGCCAATATAGCACATGCATATTTTGTTTAAACAAAAATTAAACTCATCATATAGATTTAGATTTGAAGATGTGGTGAATAAAAACGAGATTTGATGTAATATCTATACTCATCCTGGTGAACACCGGAATATCCTCAGACACCGATCCTCCGACACCAATGTCCAACCAGAACAAGCAAAGACATTATTTAAAACAGTGTATAGCAATAAAAACGAGATTTGATGTAATATCTATACTCATCCTGGTGAACACCGTGAATATCCTCAGACACCGATCCTCAGACACCGATGTCCAACCAGAACAAGCAAAGACATTATTTAAAACAAAACTCTTTACCAGAGCAGAGATATTATAATTTCTTAACCACAGGTAAGAAAATATATATTAAACTATTCTAGAATTTTATTATCCATCAACTTGTAATATGCATGTACTATTAATTAACCAATATAACTATTATAAATAATTCCACAGGGTGGAAGGGGAGGTAACAATTGTACACTCCCCTAGACTAGATGTGAAATGTAGAACAGAATAATAAAATCAATATAAATTAAAAATCTGCGTGTGCGCAGCATAAACCTATAAATAGCCATAAAAACTTTATCACGGTTTTTTCTAGGCTTTAAGATGGACTCCATAATATGATTGAAAACACCAGCACATATAAGTTCATTAAAAAAATTGAGTCTCTGATTATTAAATCGTGTACACGATAACAAATAGTGACTGATGCTTTCTTCTACATCACACGCATCACACACTCCAGTGGGATGTAAATTACATCTATAAAGATATGAATTCAAGGGAATCTGGCCGACAAGAAGTCTAAAAACAAGTACTTCAGCGTGGCGATTTGATAATTTCAAAGAGGCGTCTGTAACTGAAGGCTGAAATTGATAGTAAAAACGCCCCTTCTGTGAATTATCCCAGCATTCCTGCCATTTAGAATTAAAATAGGGATATCAACAAGCCATGGCTTCATTAATTGTTAATCCCATATGTATATTAATATCTGGAAGTGCGGATGCGTGCTTAGCAAGAGAGTCCGCAAGCTCATTCCCATATACACCAGAATGGCCCGGGACCCAGTCGAAATAAATTATTATATTTTCATAACTCATCGTAGTGACTAAATATAATATTTCATATAAAATACTTGAAGACAGGCTCCAAGAGAAGTTAAGCATTGCTTGTAGAGAGCTAAGAGAGTCTGTAAAAATTACAGCTCTAGATATACTAGTATCTCTAATAAAATTGAGTGCCATTAAAATAGCTGTCAGCTCAGCTGTATAAACACTCACATGATCATTAATTCTAAAGGATTTAGAATATTTTAATTCAGGTATGCAAAATGCAGCACCCACCCTGCCGGTATCTGGACACTTGGAGGCATCTGTAAACACTTGCATGTATTCACTCCAATTAGATTTAATATATTCTTTTGTATATCCAGTAATAATATGGGGTGGGCCAGATTTTTTAATTTGTGTATGTAATCCCATATATATGTGTGGTGTAGTCAACAGCCAGGGTGGGTAACTCTGCATAAAACAATTTTGAATAGAGAAAACATCAGCATTTGTTTGATCATACAAGATGTTTGCTCTAATATTAAATGGAAAGTAACGTTTAACGTTACTATCCCAAAATAAACCATCATACCATGAAGGTTCTAGAATATCACTAGTAGGATGATTTATAGACTGTTTAATTTTCATAAAATATTTGAGGGTTCTTATCTGTCTTCTGATGGATAGTGGTATTTCCGCACAAGCAACCTGTAAAGCATGCAAAGGTTGAACGTAATGCTCCAGTGCATATGCGGAGAGCCTGACACTGTATAGAATCCAGTTTGTTTTTTAATGAGGCACACGCAGAGTCGTATGCCTCGCAACAGTAATCTAGACGGGATCTTATTAGACTCCGATACATCATTAATAAGGTTTTTTTGTCAGCACCCCAACTATGTTTAGATACACAACGCATAAGATTGAGAGTTTTCTGACATTTCTTAATTAATATATCAATATGGGCTTGCCATATTAGACATTTATCAAATGTAACCCCCAAATATTTAAATGAATCAGAACATTTTAACCTGGCACTATTGTAAAATAGCACAAGTGGCTCAGGCACAAAAAAATTTGTAAAAAGAACAGCCTCAGATTTAATGGGAGAAAATTTAAAACCCCAAGTTTTCCCCCATTTCAATATATCATCTAGAGCCTGTTGAATTTTTTCAACACATAAGTTGAAGTTTCGATGAGAAAACCATATAGCTTTATCATCGGCAAACAAGGAGCACTTAACTTTGTTATCAAGACAGTCGGGTAGATCATTTATAGCAATATTAAATAAGGTGGGTGATAAAACACTTCCCTGAGGGACGCCATTTTGTATTGGCATAACACGTGATGTACTCTGTCCAATACGAACTTGAATGCGTCGGTTGGATAGGAAGCCCTTAATCCAACCAAGCATTTTACCACCAATACCAATATTACTTAGTTTAATCAATAAACCGTTTTTCCATACCATGTCATAAGCTTTTTCAATATCAAGGAATACCCCAAGTAAGTATTCCTTATTTGCAATGGACCTTTTAATAGAGGTTTCTAAAGTGATCACATGATCAGTTGTGCTCCTGTTTTTTCTAAAACCACTTTGAAATTTAGATACACGCGTGAATGTGTGTGTGGCTTTTATGTGTGCTTTTATGTGTTTGTGTGTTTTCATTTTTCAGATATCCTTACAGTATACCTCCTTATGTTACTACATTGACAAGGGTGTTGAAAATATCCTTTTATTTACTGCTGTCCAACACTGTATACCGGTACTCAACCTGTCACGTCCCAACAGATTGTAGTAGATCTTTTAGCTTTCAATTTAGCAGAGAGAGATAGTCCTATAGCTCTCAAAAAGAAGAAAAAAAGAAGAAATTATGATGGAATTGAAGTCATTTTACTGTGAGAATTATGTTCTCTCTATTCTTTCTAAAAATTGATTGAAGAATATTAGTTTTTCTGCACTCTTCGAATTATCCGGCATTTCCACGATCGTACTAGACGTTTGACGACAATTGAACTTCAAATTTAAGACGAGTTCTTGGAGTTCGGGTAAGTTGCTCTTAACTCATGGCCGTAGACAAGGGGGGTATGCCCCCCCCCCCCAAATATTTGCAAGACAAACAAAAAAATAGACGTGTTTGTGAAATACATATTCCCCACTGCGTGTTTGTCAGAGGGGAAAGTGGTCAAGCAGAGGAAACGAGGCATGTTTAAGCATACAGTTAATAGGGGAGTTCCGAATCGCCTTTTACATCTAGACTGCTGGCGCTCGTGTTGTTAAGAGTTGAGAGTGATTCTTGGCCTTATTTTCTACGAAAATCTGTCGTCGATAATTGCATGTATAAAATTCTCTAATCGAAATTGTAAATCAATGAGAAAATCATGTCCGTCTCAGTGCACCAGCGCGGGCAGTTGCGAATCACTTTGGTAAGAAGCGGATCACGCCATCTAGCGGTCGTTACAGCCGCTGGAAATATATATATATATATTTTTGTAAAGCCTGAGTGGTCATTTATCACCAATATCCCAATAGGCGAAAAATGGGGTATCACATGCCTGGACTTTGTTGGATTGCCATTACTGAGGCAGCAATTGTTCATAGACAACGACGGCCTGATCTGTCTGACCATGCCATATACGGAAATTATCCTCACTAATTAAATTAATTCTCTCGGGATTTCGATAGTTCGTTATTTGTTCACGGACGACACCATTCATTTAAGATTGAACCTGACGGACCTGGTTCAATAGAAACCTGTCGAAAATGTTTCCCCATCTGACCTGATATACTGCATGGAATTCAGATTCAAATTTAAGAAAGTTACACACACGTTCCATCGTGTTTCTGACAGCTGAACGAATTCTACTCGCATATTCAAGATTACAATATATAAACTCTCTAAATGGACATCGGACATCTATTTAGCATCTATATTTGGACAAAAGAAAATAGAGGAAAGGACACACAGATATATTTTCCCAATTTTAATAATGAAATCTTTAATTTTGAAATCTTTGGTATGTGTGTGGTGGGGTGGGGGAAGGGGGGGAGGGGGTGAAGACTATCCCGTTCTGTGACTTAAAATTATTCTAAAGCAATAACTTTGCCCAAGAGACATTTGTCCGTGTGCAGTCTTCAATGTCACAATTCGTAATCCGGAATTGACATCTCTAATGCCGCATTATGTTACAATGCTGGCGAGTTAAGGGTTATCGCAAATCATTAGATATTGTGTTTGACCATTAATATGATTCAGTCACTGAAACGAATACTGAAATTACCATTTAAATCCATTTTATTTCTCGTAGATTCAACACTTAAGAAATCACACGCGTTTTTGTCCCAGCGTGAATTTGCCATTGCGTGGTACCGGAAGCATTACCATGCCGAATTGACCGAGAAACAAACAACGTAGGTCGGTTGTTCGACATTTATTTGGGTCCACAGAAACAGACGTTCCAATAAAAATAGAAAAGATTTACACGGATGCTTTATTGCAAGAAATATAAGGCGTTCATTAGGAAAGTGATCCGCAAGTCACCGTGATTCGGAACCCACAAAACTACTGTATAAATTCCCTCCAAAATGTGCAAAACACGTATTCCCTCCACACGTATTCCAGTCGCTGAGCGTTTTTTGTGTTGACCAAGTTTGAGGTTTAATAATCCTGAAAAGAAAATACCCACACATAAAAGCAAGAAAAGACAAAAAAAAACTGGTTACAACGTGTGCGTTTTAATGTTGAGTTTTATTCACTGGGAAAGGCCAAGAACGCATCTCCAGTCATCTGGGATCCTGGAGCTTCCGGGGCCTAGGCGGCCCCTGGACCCTCGCCTTATTGTGCTGTCATAGTATAGCTCCCCCGCCCCCGCCCCAAAACTTGTCTACCTCCTTGTAACAGCAGGGGCTCTTTCCTCAATTTCAAGAAAAATTCAAATCTCGTTGAATATGCACTCTTAAAATAATTTATGGATTTTGTTCCAGGTTTTATTCAGGCCATTTGACGACAATTGTGTTTCAAGGATGAATTTTGTTTTATTTTTCTTGAAAATGAGGAAAGAATCTCTGCAGTTAAGAGCAACTTACTCGAACTCCAAGAACTCGTCCTGAATTTTAAGTTCAATCGTCTAGAACGATGGTGGAAATGCCGGACGATTTAAAGAGTACAGAAGTACTAATATTCTTCAGTCAGTTCTTAGAAAGAGTAGAAAGAACAAAATAACTACAATTCCATCATAATTTTCTTTTTTTTTCTTGTTGAGAGTTATGGGACTATCTCTCTCTGCTAAATTGAAAGCTTATAGATCTACACTACAATCTGTCGGGACGTGACAGGTTAAGTAACGGTATACAGTGTTGGACAGCAGTAAATAAAAGGATATATTCAACGGCCTGGTAAATGTGGTCACATAAGGAGGTATACTGTAAGAACAACTGAAAAACACAAACACATAAAAGCACACAGAAAATCCACACACACATACACGCGTAAATCCAATGGGAATGAAGAAATTCAAGACGATGTACGGATGTGGGGGTTGCGTATATTTTTTGGAAGCGAAGATATAATTTGTACAGTACAACACAGCGAGTTGCAGACTCTCCGAGAGATAACTTCATAACAGGCATCATTCCAAGCATGGACTAATATTTAACATCATTTAAAAGCTATACGATAATGCAGGATAATCATTATTCATTTACGCTGACATTTTCTTCATCGATGGTGGCAGAGATCATTCATGAAATGACGGCCTCGCCATACGATCCACATCGCAATAGCTGCTCCCTAAGCATGCGCAGACCGGGAAGGGCGACGTCGCGTTTAAACAGAGCGACGTCGCGTCGCGTTCTATCCCTTAATATTATAAGAACGCGACGGGAAGGGCGACGGGTTGGGCGACGTCGCGAGCGACGTCGCCCATCGCGTCGTGTTGATTAAAGCGACGCGCGACGCGAGACGGGAAGGGCGACGTCGTGGGCGACGTCGCGTTTAAAAAGGGCGACGTCGCGTCGCGTTCTATCTCTTAACATTATAAGAACGCGACGGGAAGGGCGACGTCGCCCTTCCCGTCGCCTGCGACGCGCGACACAAAAATAACCGAAATGGAACACCATACAACAGGGCACAAATCGTAGCAGTAGGGCGCAGTGCTTTGCACGATGAGAGATATAACTGTTAAGTAGGCTACGCCAGGCCCGAGTTCGCTGCCAACTCGCAGCTGACTTGAGGTTTACAGGTACTTTTCTTTACTCCCTCGACTCCTAATCAACCTAATTAGCCACTTAAAACAACAAGGGGCTTCTGTGTTCCACATTAGGGTTACGTTCAATCTGGAAATATCGGTAGAAATTTGGCGGGAATATGGAATTTTTTGCCTGAAGATTCCAGACCGGAAAAGGGTAAAGTAAGATATATACAATTAAGTCATTTGTCGCTGTGTTGAAAGTGAAGTTCATTCGATTTTCGAAGAAAACGGTTGAAAAAACTTGAGTTGTGGGAGTATATATCGACCAAGCCCCATAATGCAACTTCCACACATATTTTATATATATATTTTTAGCTCATCTGGGCCGAAGGCCCGATGGGCTAATGCCATGGCCTGATTGTCCGTCGTCCGTCGTGCGTAAACATCTTCTTCTCTGAAACCGCTTGGCCGATTAAGCTGAAACTTGGCATGCATGTTCCCCCCAATGAGTACACCATAGTTTGTTCATGCGGTGTCGATATGATTTTAAATATGGCTGCCATGGCGGCCATCTTGAATTTGCCAGTGAAATCTTGTCATCATTATTTTTCGGTAAATACTTCATGGATCTTTCTCAAATTTGGTACACCGGTTCCCCTTTGGGTCTAGTCGTACAACATGTGTACTTTAGTCCAATTTGAATATCCAATATGGCCACCAGCTGGCCATCTTGGATTTCCCGATGAAACGTTGTTATTGCGATTTCTCAGAAACTACTGCATGGATCTTTCTCAAATTTGGTACTCAGGTTCCCCTTCGGGTCAAGATACCTTTTCTGCTTCGATTCGAAAATTCAATATGGCCACCAGGCGGCCATCTTGGATTTCCCCATGAAACATTGTTATCGTGATTTCCAAGGAAGTACTGCATGGATCTTTCTCAAATTTGATACACAGGTTCCCCTTGGGGTCTAGTTGTACAAGATACCTTTTCCGGTCCGATTCAACAATCCGATATGACCACTAGTTGGCCATCTTGGATTTCCTCATGAAAATTTGTTATCACGATTTCTCAGGAACGACTGCATGGATCTTTCTCAAATTTGGTACACAGGTTCCCCTTGGGTTCTAGTTGCGCAAGATACCTTTTGTGGTCTGATTCAAGAATCCAATATGGCCACCAGGCGGCCATCTTGGATTTCCCCATGAAACATTGTTATCGTGATTTCTCAGGAAGTGCTGCATGAAACTTTCTCAAATTTGGTACACAGGTTCCCCTTGGGGTCTAGTTGTACAAGATACCTTTTTCGGTCCGAATCGAAAATCCAATATGGCCACTAGGTGGCAATCTTGGATTTCTCCATGAAACTTTATCGCGATTTCTCAGGAACCACTGAATGGATCTTTTTCAAATTTGGTACACAGGTTCCCCTTGGGGTCCCCTTGGGGTCTAGTTGTGCAAGATACCTTCTCTGATTCGAAAATCCAATACGGCCGTCAGGCGGCCATCTTGGATTTCCCTATGAAACTTTGTTATCGTGATTTCTCAGGAAGTACTGCATGGATCTTCCTCAAATTTGGTACACAGGTTCCCCTGGGGTCTAGTTGTGCAAGATACCTTTTGTGATTTGATTCAAAAGTCCAATATGGCCACCAGGCGGCCATCTTGGATTTTCCCATGAAACTTTGTTATCGCGATTTCTCAGGAACTACTGCATTGATCTTTCTCAAATTTGATACACAGGTTCCCCTTGGAGTCTAGTTGTGCAAGACGCCTTTTCTGGTCCGATTCGAAAATCCAATATGGCCACCAGGCAGCCATCTTAAATTTCCCTATGAAATTTTGTCATGGTGAATTCTCAGGAAATTACTGCATGGGTCTTTGTCAAATTGGGTACACAGGTTCCCCTTGTGATCCAGTTGTGCAAGATACCTCTTTTGGTTCATTTCGAAAATCCAATATGGCCGCATCTTGAATTTCCCATGAAACTTTGTTATCATGAAATCTCAGGAAATTACTGCATGAATCATTTAGTGTTCAGGGGAACAACACAAGTTAGAAACTCATCTATTGCAGTTCTTTAGTAAAAATTTCTTGCAGCTACTTTCGCCAGTTACAGCCAGATGAGCTACAGTGCCGTGGCACTATCTTTTATCCATTAATTGCTTTATCGGTTTCCTCTCTCAGGTTTGATTTGTTATAGGGATCATTCATTTAGATACATCTCAACTTTCGTATAACTGAATAACTGAATAACATCGTTACCTGGTGAACCATTGCTGTGATCATCATATATTGATCGGAAACCTGAAAGGCTTTAATACTTTAATAGGATTATTTGCATTACAGAAACATGTCCGAAACATGAAACCTCTTGTGTCCCAATTTGCAGGTGCTACAATGGTCCACGTGATCAATGCTACGAATCCGTTGGGTCTGACGTTGCTGACCAGTTACACAGACGGGCCGAACACGGAGATGACAGACGTTGAGGTGTGCGGAGACTATATCTTCGTCAGTATGGATAATCTCACCGTCCGAGAACATGGCAGGGTCGTGATTTTTAGATACAACGATTTAAGAACGGAATTGGAGGTTGTGCATAGAATAATAGGTCAGTTGAAATATCCATATTGGGGCCTGATATCATTTAGAAAGTCCTCTGGTATCGGTAGCAGAGGTGACCTCCCCAAAATCTTGGTTCACACAAAGTGTGAAAACACGAATATCTATTTTTCTGTCGGCCTATTCAAGCGTAATCATCTTCACTTCTTTAGTACAAAAATAATGACCCTAAACTGTCTAATTCTGAGAACGAACACACATATAATATCAAACCACTGGATGGTTGAGAATGGGATGGGGTCCAACCCCCCCCCCCCCCCCCAACCCCTCACCAACTCCCCGAACTCCCACCCGCTTTAATATAGACAACATCATTTTCCCTCTAAATTCCTAAGAATTCCAAACCGTCAAAATGCAACGGAATTTGCACTTGAAGAAGGGCCTGGAATTAAAGTTTATAAATTTAAAAAATGATCGGACAAGAAAAAGTCACATATTTATAACTTCGAGATTCACACCTCTGTGGAAATCTTGGGATGGGCTTTTCCATCGTCTTTATTTACTTATTAAATTATTTATGTTATGATAATCTCAGAAGAGACACACGGTATATAATGGTCAACCTTTTTCTTAAATATTCTGTTGAATATACTAGGATCCGATTAGATTCCCATATATCTGTTTTAGTTGGAGCTTTGCCTGATATGATCATGCCCACCAAAGATTGTAACACGATATTCGTTGCTTTGGAGGCGGAGGCATATGTTGGCCCCGGTGATAACATTGTTGATCCCGAGGGAGGCTTCGGAATCATACGGTGGGATTCCGCCAACCCTGCAGCCAATGCCCCTTCTTATAGAGTTGTCGATTTCAAGAAATTTAACAGCAGGTGAGTGATTGGTGGCGAAATATACAAGTACAGGTGTCAGATCCGAAATTCAGTGATAACCGTTGCATGTCCACAAAAGCATTTCAGCGCCAATAATCGAAAGACCATTATCGTTGGACAGGTATGCATACATAGACAATAATCGTTGGACAGGTATGCATATATAGACCATAATCGTTGGACAGATATGCATATATAGACCATAATAGTTGGACAGGTATGCATGTATATGCGTCCTATTAAAATACTTCCTTCTCGGATCTAATTGCATGCTTTGAAGAACCCATTTGATGCTGTGAAGTGTGAAGCATTGTTATAATTCTGGGAAATGTTGAAGGAAAGCTAGAATCTCCCTCTCAGCTGGAGCAAGATTAGCATACAAACCGCTCAAATATCATGCGAATATATATTTTACAGAGCCGAAGAATACGTTGAAAAAGGCGTCAGATTTGTGTATCGCGAGAACGGCAACACATTTGCACAGGACCTCGAACCGGAATATATAACCCTGAATAAAGAGGAAACATTGGCCTATGTTTGCCTTCAGGTTTGTTCTCTTACGTTTGTTCTTTTCTTAGATCTAGCTAAGAGGGGTATTGTGTGAATACAACCATTACATCCGACATTCAATAGGCACCCCTCGTCTATTCAAAATCATCGTTTCTGCTTCAATACTTAAAATGCCTTAGTATCAGAATTCACGCGGACAGTACATATAAATAGGTACCGTATATAAACAAAGCTAGCTTCTCTCGAGGAAGAATTGGTCAACAATCTTCAAAGACCCGACGATGGTCCTGTCGTCAAATCCGTGTAACAATCCGTGAAACCCATGTCTTTGTTTTATAATTGACATCCATGTTTTCTGAAGTATATTGTTCATATGAGCACCAGACAATCTTCTTTTACACGATGTTCGTACGACCCTTAACCCCGGGTTAAGCGGAAGTACGCCACGAAGCATGCATATTATATCTTACGTCGCTATCTCAGTCTGTGTGATATACATAACCAGATTTAAGAAACTTTGAGTGAAGGCGATTGGTGGTGTAGCCTTTTCGAACTGGGTTCTGAAAAAATGTTTTAAGATGTTGATTGAACTCGTCACATTTTCACATTTTCACAGGATCTATGCTACTACAGGAAAAATGTATACGTCATCATAGGCAGGCCATATCAGGATTGCCAAAATTGTAATCATCTCTTAGAGACGACTTGAGAGTAAGCCCGTTTCATTTTCATATCGATTTAGGCGTAAATAATGTACCGGTACTATTATTTTTTTATTTCCTATAGTTATTGTCTAATGGAAATTGGTTTAAGCGAGTGAAGCTGGATATAGAGAGATTACCCAAAGCAAGATATCGCCTATATAGAATTCAAATTATCATGTTGTATCATGATTGAATACCTATAGGTCTGTCTAATGGAAATTGCAAGTGAATACATTGAAGAACCAGTTTTTTAATTGTGTATTGGTCGAATTAACAGACAGGTACGCGTATCGCTTTACTACAAAGGATATAGTTTTATGCCTTTTTGTTCTACGAAAATTCAGTATCTTCGCGGCATGTGCAAGTGTTTCTCGATAAGAAATCGATAAACCTGTCGAATAACACCTTTCATTCAAACGTGGGAAAAATAAGTCGGCCAAATGGAAAATCGCAGCAAAATGAACATTTTAGGCGGCTGATTAGTGTATTCCCCGACATATTACTTCAACAGGATCAAAAAATATGGTTTACAAAGAAATGTAAAGAAGCATTGAGTTCGAAAAAAGGCATAGAGTACTGTAAAACTGACGACAATTTTGTGAGATATTCTGCAGCCAGAAGCTTAGTGACATCTGGTTGAAGAAACGGTAGAGAGGACTATAAAGGAAGTTTAGATCAGATCTCAATCGTATTGAGAAAATGTGCGGGAATACCAAGTGCGGTATCGTGGAATGATACCAAGACTCGTGGAATGATGGCAGGACCCATACTGTCTGCGAAAAGGCTGAATTGCTTAATAATTAATTCTTTACCAATTTATGACTAAGGTCAGTAAAAATCAACGTAACTTACTACTGGCCAGTTAGTCTAATTTCACCCGTTAAGACGGATTTTAATCACAGCACTTCCGTCTTACTCGAGGTGGCGTGTCACAGTGTGTGTTCGACTTCTTATGAGGTCAGTGCCGTGCCACAGGGTAGTGTGCTAGGGCATGTTCTGTTGTCGGTATACCATGCCACATGCAGGATATCGTGTGTTAGGACCTATCCTGTTCCTCGTTTATATAAATGATTTACCTGATGTGATATCCATTTCGTTAAGCTGCAGTTCACGAGTGATACAAAAGTGCATTCCGAGATTTGTCATCCGTTGACCTGGTTACTGTGCTTTAAAGCCGCACCTTAATGCACCTGAGATGCACCTGGAAAAACATACAACCCCTTAGACAGGCACGGCGGAGCCGGGGGGGCTACGGGGGCTGAAGCCCCCCCAATAATTTGGCCAACTTTTCTAAAATTCATATGATGTCAACGTAAAAATACTCCAATGAATACGTATTTTCGAAATGAATGGTAAAATGAATTGTATGCGTCGCATATCTGTATCGCATAACTAAAACTATTTACAACTGTCTAGCATTAATGGGCCAGCCAAAGCTCTAGATTTTTTTTTTACCCGCATTGTTTACTAATTTTAGGTTCACAAAAGGTTAATTATGTTATACCATTTAATAGATGGTAGAGATAGAGGATTAAACCCTCACACCATGTATGCCACCAATTCCTAAGACGAAATGCCGCTAAAAACACATGACTCCTATGTCTTGGACGTTTCGTGATATCAGCGAAGATAAAATACTGTTATTTGATTGTTCAGCCTTGCATTCATCAAAATCAGAAAGAAAATGGACAAGAATAGAAAACACTTATTCACATGATTTAGAAGTTGTGTTCATAAAATGCTGCTCTAGTACACGCTATAATAGCCAGTCAATTATGACTGCATGACTACTCCAAAAATCGACCAAATACTCGCCTCCGAATCTCGTTGTTGATGACTTTCTTCGCTACATGTATATCAACCAAGTTGTACGTATTCCATCACCTTGGTTGATATAGCGAATGAATTCGTCAACAACGAGAATCGGTTCCTCCCTATGGACATACAGGAGCATGCAGTGGACCGAGGTAAGTTTTCACCCCACGTACCGGTAGCCCAGAAGTTGAACGTTCGCTGACGGCGGTGGAATTTTCAATGAATCACAAGGAGAAAAAAGGCTCCCCAACAAGTAGAAAAAATATCTGTGCCAGTTACATGATCGAAGCTTAATGAATCTTTGGATTGAATATATTTGGCTACATGTATATCAACCAAGTTATACGTATTCCTCGAATGAATTCGTCAACAACGAGAATCGGTTCCTCCCTATGGATACAGGAGCATGCAGTGGACCGAGTGAGTTTTCACCCCACGTACCTATGGTGGCCGAGAGGGGCCATCGTCACTTCGCCATCGTGCCATAGGGCGATAGAGCGATAGAGCGATGGCGATAGAGCGATAGAGCGATGGCGATAGAGCGATAGAGCGATGGCGATAGAGCGATAGAGCGATAGAGCGATGGCGATAGAGCGATAGAGCGATAGAGCGATGGCGATAGAGCGATGGCGATAGAGCGATAGAGCGATGGCGATAGAGCAATAGAGCGATGGCGATAGAGCGATAGAGCGATGGCGATAGAGCGATAGAGCGATGGCGATAGAGCGATAGAGCGATAGCGATAGAGCGATAGAGCGATGGCGATAGAGCGATAGAGCGATGGCGATAGAGCGATAGAGCGATGGCGATAGAGCGAAGTACATGACTGCGCATGACTACACCAAAAGGAGACAAGTCGACATTTTTTCCTAGCTTTGTGTTCACGGTATTTGTCGGTACAAGATTTTCATGGCGGTCAAAATGAATATCAACGCCATGCATGCTAAGAAAAATTCTGTAAAAGAAAGCGACTCTGAGTTCATTCAAGGAATGCCATTATGAATATATAAAAAAAAAAGATCTTTGATTAATGACACGGAGGGGGAAGGATTGACGCTTATTAATATTCAATTGTTGGAGAACGTTGATAGGATATTAATTTATTAAGATTTGCCTCTCCCCCTATACCCCCGCCTTGCACAAAGAACGGAATGTCTCAAAGAGCGGAGACCAAGGACTACTTCGTCTCTCCACCCTCAATAATTACGAGAGGGTGCCTTGAAATGGGCCGAAAATTAGTAGAGAAGCGTGAGAAATAAATCTAAAATGACTGGTTTTTAAATTGCAGTTTTATGCCAAGTACCAACATTTCCTCAGTGGTTTCGTACTAAATGGAATTTAGACTGGTCACAAGGTGACTTTAAGCTAAAGGCCTTGTGTTTACAAACAATTTGGCCGAAAAGGTTGAAAAAATACAAAGATGAATTAAAAGATATTGTCATACTCATAAAGATATGGTCCAAAATAGGATTGACTCCACTAGGACGAAATGTCATTTGGCTTGTTGTTGCCGAAACTCAACCATCTATTTTCCTCTCTTCCAAACCCACCCGAACCACTTATAGATGAATTCCAGAAACGCTGTTTTGAATTTGTTTGGAACTCGAAATCTGATAAATTTTTGAGAAAAATTTCTGTTAAACCACTTGAACATGGCGGTTTATATAATCCTATTGTTAATATGTAATCCAGGCACAAAATATATCGTGGATTAGGATATTACAAGCTGATAATTCCAAGTGGGGTAATATTTTGAAAATGTATATGCCAAAGAATATAGACCCAATAGGAGTTGGTTCAGCATTCTTAAGAACTAATATTATACCAACAATGGAAAACGTATTTTGGAGGGACACGCGTTCTAGCCTGGACAGAATTTCAAATAAAACTAGAGGACTGTCAAACTTTCTCGAATGAAATGTTACAATGAAAAAATTAAGATTGATAATAAAGCTCTACATTTAGGTCACTGGGATGGAAAAGGCGTGCGGTTTGTAAATGATATTTTAGATAATAACGGAATTTTTTGTCACTTGACTCTTTTCAGTCCATTTATAAATGCGAAGCCCATTTTCTGGAATAATTATCAGTATGTCAGGCAAGTAGTATATAAAACTGATATTAACGCAACTTGACCTTTGACCTTGCAAAAAATTGCATAGTGGGGAGAAAAATTACCTCCGAACACAGGAGAGTTCCAATTTTTGCAGGTCACTGCGCAGGTCAAGTGGTTGCCATGATGACGTCATTTCCGGTCACGTGACGTTTGGGGCATGTATTCCGCCGCGGTTATGCGGTCGCGGGAAAAAGCCTCCGCGTACAGAAAAATAGTCTGGGGGAAATTCTCCGGCAATCTTCGGCAATCACCGGGGCATTTTGGTGGGAGAGGGATCCCTAGCGGACCGATTGGGTCGAGTGAGGTGTCAAAGTGAAACGCTCCTCCAGGACGATCAACCAGTGGTTGGGTGTATGTAAAATTAGGATTTGTCCCAAAAATACAAAAAGCGGAACACAGATTTTACCCCTACAATAGGGGAAAACTCCTATCAACGATGTCCAAAAGGGCTAATGTCGGTCTCCGGCTTATCGGGCCTGCCTATCAAGTCATGGGTGGATGCATGTAAATTGATGATTTGTCTCCGAAAATATAAAAAGTGGAACTTTACCCCTAAAATCGTGCCTGATTCGCACATTTGCATCTGTACGGGAAAATGCCTGTATGTGTATAGGGGTGGTCATTTTTTGTGGATTTTACTATGGGTTGTGGTGTCTTGTTTTCCTCGTCTCACCACGTAAAGCACGACGGGCAGGGTCTCGGAGCTAAGCGGTGAAATTTTTCGAAAAAGTCCCTGCGCGCATGCGTAGTGGGTAAATAGTGCTGGGTGGCTGTTTTGGGGTCTAGGTGAGCCCCAAGTGGTCCGATGGTGTCGTACGAGGTTTTATTTTAAAACTCTCGTGGAGGAGCATCCGACTGGGCTAATGCATCGTCCGCTTTCAATATTCTGCGCATGCGCAGTCTTGCCGTAGTATAGAAAGCAGGCCTTTTGTGGGTGCGTGGGAGTGTGCTTGGGATAGAGATGGACCACTATTGGTCCAAATGGGTCGTGGGAGGGGTCAAAGTGAAGCTTCTGTGGGGTAGAGCCAGAATGGCGTGCTTTTTATTGCAAGTCGCGTCAATCTGCGCATGCGCAGTTGGGTGTAGTAAGCAAAGTGGTCATTTTGGAGGTGCGTGGGAGTGTGTTTGGGGTAGAGATGGACCACTAATGGTCCGAATGTGCCGTGGGAGGTGTCATTTTCTAGCTCTCGGAGTGTAGACCCCGATTTGATGGATGTCCACAGCATCTATGACGTCATCGGTGACGTCATCAGTACAAGTAGTAGCGAAAGTACATGTACTATGTGCCTATACATGTACTATGTGCCTGTATATGTAATCTGTCCATATACATATACTCTACCAATTTACATTTTTCTTGTCCATGTACTTGTACTCTTGCGGGAACAGCACAGTATCCTGATAATATATACATCGCGGTGATGTGGCGTTAGTCAGTTTATCTGGCTACTAATTTTTCTTAATTGTAAGAAATTACATATCAGACTGTATGTTTGTTGTCCATAATAATAACATAATTATGTATGACCAGACTGTATCTATGTTGTCCATAATAATAACCTAAGTATGTATGACCAGTTATATCCGGAGACCTTTGTTTTACATCCGGGACCTCATCTTACATCCGGGGTTTTCATTGTTTTACATCCGGGACTGTGGTTTTACATCCGGATGCTACAATATATGTCTTGTATTATACAATATATGTCTTGTATTATACAATATCTGTCTTGTATTATTCAATATCCGTCCTGTATTATACAATATATGTCCTGTATTATTCAATATCTGTCCTGTATTATACAATATCTGTCCTGTATTATCTGTGCTGTATTTTACAATATATGTCTTGTATTATACCATATCTCTCTTCCCTTATATGTGTTGTAATACAATATCTGTCCTGTGTTATACAATATCTGTCCTGTATTGTACCATATATGTCCTGTATTCTGACTCCACCCCACAAAAAGCTTCACTTTGACACCTCCCACGAACCATTTGGACCAATAGTGGTCTATCTCTATCCCAAACACATCCCCACGCACCCCCAAAATGCCTCCTTTCTATATTACGACCAGACTGCGCATGCGCAAAATATTGAAAACGGACGATACATTAGTTCAGTCGGATGCTCCTCCACGAGAGCTTCAAAATAAAACCTCTTGCGACACCATCGGACCACTAAGGGCTCACCTAGACCCCAAAACGGCCACCCAGCACCATTTACCCACTACGCATGCGCGCAGTGACTTTTTAAAAAAATTCACCGCTTAGCTTCGGGACCCCGCCCATCGTGTTCTACGTGGTGAGACGTGAAAAACAAGGCCCCACAACCCATAGTAAAATTCACAAAAAAATGACCACTCTTATACCCATATAGGCATTTTCCCGTACAGATGCAAATGTGCGAATCAGGCCCTATTTTAGGGGTAAAGTCCTTGTTCCGCTTTTTATGTTTTCGGGACAAATCCTAATTTTACATACACCCACCAATGTCTTGATCGCCCTGGAGGAGCGCTTCACTTTGACACCTCACTCAACCCAATCGATCCACTAGGGGCCCCTCTCGCTCCCAAAATGTCCCGAAGATTGCCGGAGAATTTCCCTCAGCTCTCCGCGTATTTGGGACTACTTTTTCTGTCCACGGAGGCTTTTTCCCGCGACTGCATCATCGCCGACGGCTGCACCGCGGAAGAACACATGCCCCAAAGGTCAAGTGACCGGAAGTGACGTCACCATGGCAACCACTTGACCTGCGCAGTGACCTGTAAAAATTGGAACTCTTCTGTGTTCGGAGGTAGTTTTTTCTCCCCAATATGCAATTTTTTTAGGTCCAAGGTCAAGTTGCGACAATGTCAGTTTTATATACTACTCAAGCAGTACGGAAAGCAGCAAACAACATGAGATTTGGACTATTACAGAAACAATATATGATACCGTTGATACTGCCCCCTATTTCACTATTAATAAGTGGGAAAAAAGGCTGTAAAATGTTATATAGAAATCTCTTGACCTTTAGATTTACTTTACTAAACAGTTCTTGAAAAAAATTATAGTGATTCGGAGTGGTATATATGGAATAATAATGTAACAAAGAGATGTGAAATATAAATGGTTTCGATACAGAATTATTAACCGAATATTGACTACCAACATTTTTGCACATAAACTTTTCCCTGATATATCTAACTTATGTACATTTTGTAGCAACGTTCCAGAGACTATTATTCATCTCTTTTGGGAATGTGAACATATCTACCCTTGGTGGAGTTTACTGGAAAATTGGTTCGCTTCGGCGGTTGTTCCAATTATATTTTCTCCAGAAAAAGTTATACTTGGTCTTTTACAACCCAGAAATCAGCCACTCAACTACTGTATTTCTATTATTAAATTTTCTATATATAAAATGAAAGTAGTTAAAAATCCCTTGGTTGAAAAGTGTTCAAAACCAACGCTTTAAATGTGCGTACGAAACCGATAAATATTTCCAGTATCAGAACTGCGAATGGCGCTTGTTTTACCAGTATTGGTCATCGCTGCATTTACTGTTTAGACTCTTATGATGTTGTTTGCGCAGATAAATCGAGGTGTAATGACGATGTATCTGTTTGTTGTATAACATGAGTTTCTAATTACAAATACAGCCATTTTTGTTTAGTACGATAAAATACTGTATGTACAATGTGTATTACCTAACAAAACCAAATAAGATATAAAAAAATCAGTGTTTGTTCTATGCGATTTAGTGTTAAGTCCAGCCATGATCAGCACAATCTTAATGAATTATCAGTTTCATATGACATCCGCCTTTCTTTTTCGATAAAAACGCGGAAATGGCCGTGTTCGGCACCCACAACTTCAAATAATTCTACTTACGCATCGACGGACGAATTGGTCTTTTCTTTCAGAGGAGTTAGAAGTTGAATTTGACGAAAAATTACGAGACTATGGGTAAATCAGATCACCAATATTTTAGAGGGGGGGGGGGAGAGTGACCTCTTCTATTTCGATTCTACGTTGATTTTTTAACAAGCGTTGATCAGCATTAATTACAAAACTTGATTTCAAATGTTCCAAATGTATATGTTCACCAGACAGCGAATATCACTGCTTTATTTACTAGATTCTTATGTCGATCTTTTAGCCAATGTTTATTATTTTAGCCCATATACAATAAAACTTATCGGTCTATCTCTCTGTGTTATCTGTGTAATCTTTGTGGTATGCCGCTGGCCCCTATAATATTCATGAATCCGCCTGATAATAATTAGAGTTTAGCGGCGATCTCTCTTGTGTTGGAGGTACGATTATCACCGTATGAATATGCATGATTATGAGACATGCGCAGTCATGTACTTCGCTCTATCGCTCTATCGCCATCGCTCTATCGCTCTATCGCCATCGCTCTATCGCTCTATCGCCATAGCTCTATCGCTCTATCGCCATCGCTCTATCGCTCTATCGCCATCGCTCTATCGCTCTATCGCCATCGCTCTATCGCTCTATCGCTCTATCGCCATCGCTCTATCGCTCTATCGCCATCGCTCTATCGCTCTATCGCCATCGCCATCGCTCTATCGCTCTATCGCTCTATCGCCATAGCTCTATCGCTCTATCGCTCTATCGCCATCGCTCTATCGCTCTATCGCCATCGCTCTATCGCTCTATCGCCATCGCTCTATCGCTCTATCGCTCCATCGCTCTGTTTTTTGACGTACGATGGCGAAGTGACGATGGCCCCTCTCGGCCACCATACGTACCGGTAGCGCAGAAGCGCAGAGACAAAAGGCTCCACAACAAGCAGAAAAAATCTCTCTGCCCTTGAAATGATCGAGCTTAATGGATCTTTGGATTGAATATATTTGGATTGATATATATTTAAATTTTATACTTCCGAACATCATTTTGCTTGACGATGAATATTTAAAAAATGTTGAGAAAACAGGCAACACAAGTAGAGTTTACACGGGCGAGGATTTCTTGTTTTATTGCTCGGAAATACGCTAGAACGCCTCTCCGGCCATCTAAAACCCCTGGAGCTTCCGGGGCCTAGGCGGCCCCTGGACCCTCGCCTAATTGTGCTGTGACAGTAGCCCCCCCAATCATGAATTGCTTCCGCCGTGCCTGTTAGATATGTTATGGAGAACAGCGACACCTAAGAGGAAATAAAAAAAAAGAATTAAGAAAAAAACTTGGGGCTCATCTTTGATTTGTAGACCCAATTTCGGACTCATGTATAAGAGAATCGCGTTAAGAAATATAACCAACAGCTTGGTCACAGTTCTCGAACTTTTCATTTGCTTAGATAAGTACATGTTTCTCCCCCTTCATGATAAAACGTTTTTCGTCTTCACTTTGGAAACGCACTCACCGTACACTACAGACGCGAGATGAACGACATGGTACAGTTATTCAAGATAAGTGTTAATGATTATAGACTCCAAACCTAGCAGCATCCGTCTATACTATACAATACCCTCCAATTCAGGAAACGATAATGTCGTAACGGTTTTGCATGAGAATTATTCTTAAATGTCTTTTTATAGTCGGTCTCCCTGGGAAATAAAATTGTGATACTGTTCATACTTCAAGTTCTATATTCAGACGGGTCGAGTAACAATTTTAATGTGCATTATTCTTAATTGTCTTGTGACATAAATATCTGCATGAGGTTGTATTTCATTGTTTTTATTCACCCGACTTTATGTAAATAAAATCTTATTTGATTTGATTTAAAGACGTTCAAATGGCCTCTAATTTAGCGGAATTGGACACAAGTTACAAAACGTAGCACCAGACATTATGCACGGTACGATTGTATTTTACCCCCTATATTGTACGACATTTATCACTGAATTTGAGATTTAGTATTGTGGCGAATTTGTAAATAGTGAAATATTCTAATAGTCATATAGTTTTAACACTGGAACGGATGGTCGTTCGATAAGCGATACCCCCCTGTCGTGAGCCTCGCTCCTTGTATTATTGCACTGGCAAGGTCACATCTGGGCAAATTGTGGTGAACTTTTACGTAAGTTTTTGAATTTATCTTTGACGATTGAAATTTTAAAATATATTGGCTTAAATCTTTGACTATTCAACTAATTGAATACGTAATGACAGAATATTGGACCTTATAGATTATTTGTAAATAATAACGAAAGAGACCAGGGGTTGGTTGACCTTAGGTAGCAGTCTACAGAAGGGCCATGGCATCTGAAATTAAGCAGTAGGCAGGTTCATTTTATGCTAAACAGCAACCGTATTATGAGAGAACCCCCATAGAACTATATATTTTCTGAAAGAGTAGGCTCTTGCCATGAAGCTGAGACAGATGTAAACATAGCTGACCGAAATCAGGGTCCCCATAACCCCTACTGAACATGCCCCAAACTTCAGGAAAATCCTCTAAATTTGGCCCAAAATAGGTCATATTCTCTCCCCATCACAGAAAAAACTTGACAATCGATTGCTTTGAAACTCACCGACACTGTGCCCAGTCGAAGAAGGATCAACAAAAATTGGCAAAGAAAATCGGGGGTCGCCCACGCGGATTTCAAGCTCATTTCCCCACTGCAAAATATACCATGTGCTCGCAAGCAGAAAAAGGCCCCAATTTACAGCCACACTTTCGCACTTCCATCTTCATAGAGAAGCATTGGCCAATCTAACTGGCAAAATACCATGTA
This sequence comes from Hanleya hanleyi, assembly GCA_036873755.1. Lineage (NCBI taxonomy): Eukaryota > Metazoa > Mollusca > Polyplacophora > Lepidopleurida > Hanleyidae > Hanleya > Hanleya hanleyi. The sequence continues at coordinate 48,293 of JAVTVY010011857.1, forward strand.
TTGATTTGAAGCAAATCAACCAGTCAACTGAATGATATTACAAATATTAATAAACAATAAGCCAATAAAAATTCTCATGGGGTCAAACCTGGTGGAATATTAACTTCAAAGATTTTGAGGGGGACCAAAAATCCGCAACTGTGGACTGAGCCCTTTAAGTGAAGGGTACTTTTTGTGGATTTTTTTTTATCTACTCCTTTCAATCTATGGGTCTGTACAAGTATAATGATATATGACACTCAATGGTTGAAAGTCATATTAAGATAAAACAGAGCCATACCTTTCCCCCTACCCCATTCATATTTTGACAGTTTTTGCGACGCCATTTTGCCAGGCTAGACCGCTATGTCAAATTTGAATTTATCTGACTGAAAATTTTGCATTCAGTACTAATATTGTTTACAATTATGTTGCACACAATTCAAAACAATGATATTCACACCCAACACAGGACTGGAATTATGAAACCAGCACAGGGGCTTGGGCTAGAAGGGGGGGGGAGGGGTGGATAACTCTTAGCATGACAGGGGAATATCTGTTACATTGTGTATAGTATAGTATTGCCAACTCCAATGCTGGTTTTATGGGGGGGGGTAGGGCTGTTTTAATGGTCCCAGAGGAATTATTCTGTGACACTAAAACTTTTGAAAAATTCCTGGGACAATTGAACCCCCCTCCCTCCCCCGATAAAACACCAACATGGATGTTGGCAATTCTACACACCTTTTAACAGATATTTCCTGGCCATGCTAAGAGTTACCCCTCCCCCTTTCTAGCCCAAGCCCCTGTGCTGCTTTAATAATTTCAGTCCTGTGTTGGGTGTGAATAGCATTGCTTTGAATTGTGTTCAACTTGATAGAAAACAATATTAGTTCTGGATGGAAAATTTTTAGTCAGATATGCAAATTTAATGTTACCTGAGAAAATGCCTGTTCTGTCATATAGGTAGCAGTCTACAGAAGGGCCATGGCATCTGAAATTAAGCAGTAGGCAGGTTCATTTTATGCTAAACAGCAACCGTATTATGAGAGAACCCCCATAGAACTATATATTTTCTGAAAGAGTAGGCTCTTGCCATGAAGCTGAGACAGATGTAAACATAGCTGACCGAAATCAGGGTCCCCATAACCCCTACTGAACATGCCCCAAACTTCAGGAAAATCCTCTAAATTTGGCCCAAAATAGGTCATATTCTCTCCCCATCACAGAAAAAACTTGACAATCGATTGCTTTGAAACTCACCGACACTGTGCCCAGTCGAAGGATCAACAAAAATTGGCAAAGAAAATCGGGGGTCGCCCACGCGGATTTCAAGCTCATTTCCCCACTGCAAAATATACCATGTGCTCGCAAGCAGAAAAAGGCCCCAATTTACAGCCACACTTTCGCACTTCCATCTTCATAGAGAAGCATTGGCCAATCTAACTGGCAAAATACCATGTATTGATTTGAAGCAAATCAACCAGTCAACTGAATGATATTACAAATATTAATAAACAATAAGCCAATAAAAATTCTCATGGGGTCAAACCTGGTGGAATATTAACTTCAAAGAATTTGAGGGGGACCAAAAATCCGCAACTGTGGACTAAGCCCTTTAAGTGAAGGGTACTTTTTGTGGATTTTTTTTTATCTACTCCTTTCAATCTATGGGTCTGTACAAGTATAATGATATATGACACTCAATGGTTGAAAGTCATATTAAGATAAAACAGAGCCATACCTTTCCCCCTACCCCATTCATATTTTGACAGTTTTTGCGACGCCATTTTGCCAGGCTAGACCGCTATGTCAAATTTGAATTTATCTGACTGAAAATTTTGCATTCAGTACTAATATTGTTTACAATTATGTTGCACACAATTCAAAACAATGATATTCACACCCAACACAGGACTGGAATTATGAAACCAGCACAGGGGCTTGGGCTAGAAGGGGGGGGAGGGGTGGATAACTCTTAGCATAGCAGGGGAATCCGAATATCTGTTACATTGTGTATAGTATAGTATTGCCAACTCCAATGCTGGTTTTATGGGGGCGGGGGGGGGGGTAGGGCTGTTTTAATGGTCCCAGAGGAATTATTCTGTGACACTAAAACTTTTGAAAAATTCCTGGGACAATTGAACCCCCTCCCTCCCCCCGATAAAACACCAACATGGATGTTGGCAATTCTACACACCTTTTAACAGATATTTCCTGGCCATGCTAAGAGTTACCCCTCCCCCCTTTCTAGCCCAAGCCCCTGTGCTGCTTTAATAATTTCAGTCCTGTGTTGGGTGTGAATAGCATTGCTTTGAATTGTGTTCAACTTGATAGAAAACAATATTAGTTCTGGATGGAAAATTTTTAGTCAGATATGCAAATTTAATGTTACCTGAGAAAATGCCTGTTCTGTCATATAGGTAGCAGTCTACAGAAGGGCCATGGCATCTGAAATTAAGCAGTAGGCAGGTTCATTTTATGCTAAACAGCAACCGTATTATGAGAGAACCCCCATAGAACTATATATTTTCTGAAAGAGTAGGCTCTTGCCATGAAGCTGAGACAGATGTAAACATAGCTGACCGAAATCAGGGTCCCCATAACCCCTACTGAACATGCCCCAAACTTCAGGAAAATCCTCTAAATTTGGCCCAAAATAGGTCATATTCTCTCCCCATCACAGAAAAAACTTGACAATCGATTGCTTTGAAACTCACCGACACTGTGCCCAGTCGAAGAAGGATCAACAAAAATTGGCAAAGAAAATCGGGGGTCGCCCACGCGGATTTCAAGCTCATTTCCCCACTGCAAAATATACCATGTGCTCGCAAGCAGAAAAAGGCCCCAATTTACAGCCACACTTTCGCACTTCCATCTTCATAGAGAAGCATTGGCCAATCTAACTGGCAAAATACCATGTATTGATTTGAAGCAAATCAACCAGTCAACTGAATGATATTACAAATATTAATAAACAATAAGCCAATAAAAATTGTCATGGGGTCAAACCTGGTGGAATATTAACTTCAAAGAATTTGAGGGGGACCAAAAATCCGCAACTGTGGACTAAGCCCTTTAAGTGAAGGGTACTTTTTGTGGATTTTTTTTTATCTACTCCTTTCAATCTATGGGTCTGTACAAGTATAATGATATATGACACTCACTGGTTGAAAGTCATATTAAGATAAAACAGAGCCATACCTTTCCCCCTACCCCATTCATATTTTGACAGTTTTTGCGACGCCATTTTGCCAGGCTAGACTGCTATGTCAAATTTGAATGTATCTGACTGAAAATTTTGCATTCAGTACTAATATTGTTTACAATTATGTTGCACACAATTCAAAACAATGATATTCACACCCAACACAGGACTGGAATTATGAAACCAGCACAGGGGCTTGGGCTAGAAGGGGGGGGAGGGGTGGATAACTCTTAGCATAGCAGGAGAATCCGAATATCTGTTACATTGTGTATAGTATAGTATTGCCAACTCCAATGCTGGTTTTATGGGGGCGGGGGGGGGGGGTAGGGCTGTTTTAATGGTCCCAGAGGAATTATTCTGTGACACTAAAACTTTTGAAAAATTCCTGGGACAATTGAACCCCTCTCCCTCCCTCCCCCCGATAAAACACCAACATGGATGTTGGCAATTCTACACACCTTTTAACAGATATTTCCTGGCCATGCTAAGAGTTATCCCTCCCCCCTTTCTAGCCCAAGCCCCTGTGCTGCTTTAACAATTTCAGTCCTGTGTTGGGTGTGAATAGCATTGCTTTGAATTGTGTTCAACTTGATAGAAAACAATATTAGTTCTGGATGGAAAATTTTTAGTCAGATATGCAAATTTAATGTTACCTGAGAAAATGCCTGTTCTGTCATATAGGTAGCAGTCTACAGAAGGGCCATGGCATCTGAAATTAAGCAGTAGGCAGGTTCATTTTATGCTAAACAGCAACCGTATTATGAGAGAACCCCCATAGAACTATATATTTTCTGAAAGAGTATGCTCTTGCCATGAAGCTGAGACAGATGTAAACATAGCTGACCGAAATCAGGGTCCCCATAACCCCTACTGAACATGCCCCAAACTTCAGGAAAATCCTCTAAATTTGTCCCAAAATAGGTCATATTCTCTCCCCATCACAGGAAAAACTTGACAATCGATTGCTTTGAAACTCACCGACACTGTGCCCAGATAGAAAGGATCAACAAAATTGGCAAAAGAAAATCGAGGGTCGCCCACGCGGATTTCCAAGCTCATTTCCCACTGCAAAATATACCATGTGCTCGCAAGCAGAAAAAGGCCCCAATTTACAGCCACACTTTCACACTTCCATCTTCATAAGCATTGGCCAATCTAACTGGCAAAATACCATGTACTGATTTGAAGCAAATCAACCAGTCAACTGAATGATATCACAAATATCAATAAACAAAAAGCCAACAAAAATTCGCATGGGGTCAAACCTGGTGGAATTTTAATTTCAAAGAATTTGAGGGGGACCAAAAATCCGCAACTATGGACTGAGGCCTTTAAGTGAAGGGTACTTTTTGTGGATTTTTTTTTATCTACTCCTTTCAATCTATGGGTCTGTACAAGTATAATGATATATGACACTCAATGGTTGAAAGTCATATTAAGATAAAACAGAGCGATACCTTTCCCCCTACCCCATTCATATTTTGACAGTTTTGCGACGCCATTTTGTCAGGCTAGACCGCTATGTCAAATTTGAATATATCTGACTGAAAATTTTGCATTCAGTACTAATATTGTTTACAATTATGTTGAACACAATTCAAAACAATGATATTCACACACAACACAGGACTGGAATTATGAAACCAGCACAGGGGCTTGGGCTAGAAGGGGGGGAGGGGTGGATAACTCTTAGCATAGCAGGGGAATCCGAGTATCTGTTGTGTGTATAGTATAGTATTGCCAACTCCAATGCTGGTTTTATGGGGGCGGGGGGGGTAGGGCTGTTTTAATGGTCCCAGAGGAATTATTCTGTGACACTAAAACTTTTGAAAAATTCCTGTGAACCCCCTCCCTCCCCGATAAAACACCAACATGGATGTTGGCAATTCTACACACACCTTTTAACAGATATTTCCTGACCATGCTAAGAGTTACCCCTCCCCCTTTCTAGCCCAAGCCCCTGTCTGCTATCAAGCACAGAGTGCAATGAAGTGTGAGTGCTGTGCTTTTAGTGTGTTCCAGCACAAATGAAAACAATATTAGTTCTGGATGGAAAATTTTAGTCAGATATGCAAATTTAATGTTACCTGAGAAAATGCCTGTTCTGTCATATAGGTAGCAGTCTACAGAAGGGCCATGGCATCTGAAATTAAGCAGTAGGCAGGTTCATTTTATGCTAAACAGCAACCGTATTATGAGAGAACCCCCATAGAACTATATATTTTCTGAAAGAGTAGGCTCTTGCCATGAAGCTGAGACAGATGTAAACATAGCTGACCGAAATCAGGGTCCCCATAACCCCTACTGAACATGCCCCAAACTTCAGGAAAATCCTCTAAATTTGGCCCAAAATAGGTCATATTCTCTCCCCATCACAGAAAAAACTTGACAATCGATTGCTTTTGAAACTCACCGACACTGTGCCCAGTCGAAGGATCAACAAAAATTGGCAAAGAAAATCGGGGGTCGCCCACGCGGATTTCAAGCTCATTTCCCCACTGCAAAATATACCATGTGCTCGCAAGCAGAAAAAGGCCCCAATTTACAGCCACACTTTCGCATTTCCATCTTCATAGAGAAGCATTGGCCAATCTAACTGGCAAAATACCATGTATTGATTTGAAGCAAATCAACCAGTCAACTGAATGATATTACAAATATTAATAAACAATAAGCCAATAAAAATTGGCATGGGGTCAAACCTGGTGGAATATTAACTTCAAAGAATTTGAGGGGGACCAAAAATCCGCAACTGTGGACTAAGCCCTTTAAGTGAAGGGTACTTTTTGTGGATTTTTTTTTATCTACTCCTTTCAATCTATGGGTCTGTACAAGTATAATGATATATGACACTCAATGGTTGAAAGTCATATTAAGATAAAACAGAGCCATACCTTTCCCCCTACCCCATTCATATTTTGACAGTTTTTGCGACGCCATTTTGCCAGGCTAGACTGCTATGTGAAATTTGAATATATCTGACTGAAAATTTTGCATTCAGTACTAATATTGTTTACAATTATGTTGCACACAATTCAAAACAATGATATTCACACCCAACACAGGACTGGAATTATGAAACCAGCACAGGGGCTTGGGCTAGAAGGGGTGGATAACTCTTAGCATAGCAGGGGAATCCGAATATCTGTTACATTGTGTATAGTATAGTATTGCCAACTCCAATGCTGGTTTTATGGGGGCGGGGGGGGGGGGGTAGGGCTGTTTTAATGGTCCCAGAGGAATTATTCTGTGACACTAAAACTTTTGAAAAATTCCTGGGACAATTGAACCCCCTCCCTCCCCCCCGATAAAACACCAACATGGATGTTGGCAATTCTACACACCTTTTAACAGATATTTCCTGGCCATGCTAAGAGTTACCCCTCCCTCCTTTCTAGCCCAAGCCCCTGTGCTGCTTTAATAATTTCAGTCCTGTGTTGGGTGTGAATAGCATTGCTTTGAATTGTGTTCAACTTGATAGAAAACAATATTAGTTCTGGATGGAAATTTTTTAGTCAGATATGCAAATTTAATGTTACCTGAGAAAATGCCTGTTCTGTCATATAGGTAGCAGTCTACAGAAGGGCCATGGCATCTGAAATTAAGCAGTAGGCAGGTTCAATTTATGCTAAACAGCAACCGTATTATGAGAGAACCCCCATAGAACTATATATTTTCTGAAAGAGTAGGCTCTTGCCATGAAGCTGAGACAGATGTAA
>JAVTVY010011861.1:0-54076 GCA_036873755.1 Hanleya hanleyi
AATTACTGAAGCCCTAGGTTGATGAATACTTGTAATTCAAGTTAGCTCAGTATAAGAGCATGGGAAGGCTGAAATGCATAATGACTGAAGCTCGGTACAGCTTGTCTGAATCAATTATTTTTTGGCTCCTCTAAGGTCAAGTACACTACTAATTTCAAACATGGTTGAGACTGGGCAAAGGTTAACAGTTTGAGAGGTCAATCTTCTTTCAGATATCATTTCAGGCCAATTGCAATTTTACTCTGTAAGAAATTGGACTACATCAAGCATCTCTATGTTGGGTCATTATGGAGAGACTTCATTTCAGTACAATCTGGACAGGAAGATCGCCATTAGAGACAGCTTGAGAGATCATGCCACAAATTGGACATTAAAATTCGTGTGAAAACGATCAAACTGCAACTACAACGCCATGGTCATGAAGCTATCCTGGCCGGTGTAAATGGTGGCGATGATGATGATGGATATTTGGAAATTTGAAGAATGACCATGGATTTAACACAATACCACCCAGATGATGCCCCTCTCATGGCCACCAACCCAAGGCTCTATCACAGCCACCAACCCAAGGCTCTATCACAGCCACCAAGGCTCTCGTCAGAGTCACCCATCCAAGATTCTTGTCAGAGCCACCCATTTATGGCTCTCGTCAGAGCCACCCATCCATGGCTCTCATCAGAGCCACCCATCCAAGGAACTTGTCAGAGCCACCCAACCAAGGCTGTCAACAGAGCAATCCATCCAAGGCTCTTTTCAGAGCAACCCATCCAAGTCTCTATTCAAGCCATTCATCCTAGGCACCCATCCGAAGGACGAGTCATGTCGTAGACACGGTTTAACCTACTATAGAAATTTTGCATAAAACAATGGTTGCCAGGGACACTGTTGGATAGTTAGTCTCGAACACACCCATTTTCTTTGGAGATGATGGGCGACACTTAGAATGCCGATGTAATGTTGTGATGGACCACCAGGAATCGCAATAATTTTTAGCAGACTAAGCTCATGATCATGTAATTGTGGAATGGGAGTGACATCAATATGCTGAAAAGCTGCCAGCTTATTAGTCGATGTTTCAACAAATTTTAATCGATATTTGAATAAATTTGATCAACCCATTGTATTTGGTTGGAAATAGAACTCTTCTATGATTCTGATTGAATAATTAGAAGTCCAAGTTATTACACAACACTTACCTTCAAATCTGTAACTCGAGCGAAGATCAGGTTAGTCAATGCTTCACCCACAGCCATGCGAGCCCCCTGAGCGGGGTCTATTAACCCCTTCACTGGCTGTTCACCAATAGCTGTGGCTGATCCTGTCTGCAATCAATTATTACATTGTCACAGCTTCTTGGTAATTATCAATTGACCATATCAACAATGGAGATTATTGAGACCATTATTACAGTGAAGTGGAGATCATGAACAACTGAAACATAAAATTTGGTGATTCATTGTAAATTAGAATAATAATTTAACTGAGCCAATTTATCTTATATAATGCTCAATAAGGTAGAGTATAATTAAACTCAAAGTATGGTAATCCCTCTAATAATTCAATCCCTCTATCAAAATTCAATTACCCCCAAAATTCAATCAGCTGTCCTAGTAAATTTGGTCATCCTCTAAAATCATTAAACTAATGTAGAAACAATGGATTATATGCAAGATTTTGAATCATTTTGTCAACTCCATGTTCCAATAAATTGGATCACCCCCAGTTTTAATGGTGTGAAATTTCACTTCCTGTGGTTGAATTATTAGAGGAATTACCATACTCGGATCACATATTAAAGAAAGTTGCACATCGAAGACTGATGATTAATGATACGAAGTACCTTTTCAAAGTACGACAAGGCAGTGACAGCCACATCTGCTAATGGTGTATGGAGTGGTCCAACACATTGCTGCTGGGCTACCAGACCAGTCACAGACCTGTCAACCTGGTAACAATAGTATGTATACAGGTTGTATGAGATGAGGTTAATAACTTCATAAAGAAATAACCTCAGTCGGAAAAAGCTGATGGCAAATTCATTCACTCTGTTAAACATTACACAGCAAAAATTAAATCATCTTGAATGAGTTTAATATCTCAAAATTCCATTGAATTTGAATATGTAAAAAGTGTGACCCAAAAAAGAAATTATTTCTTAAGAAAATGTAAGAATATTTAAGAAAATGTTAGAATATTTTTTGTCTGTCGCTCCCTCTTTTTACAGATATGAAAAATAAATAAAGCCCAGTTTAAAATTGCTAAGGGTAGCCAAGGAATCCGATGGTGCGAAATAGCAATTTGCCCGATTGCCCGGGCCAACTTAGAAATCTGCTGGGCTACCTAACACCGTGAGATGGTAGCCTGTCAGGCAACCACGCTTTCGGTGCTAAAAAAAATGACAAAGGCAACCACGCTTTCGGTGCTAAAAAAATGACAAAGACAATGATCTACAGCAATGTTACCCAGGAGTTGACCTGAAATGATTTAACCGTTCACTCAAAAACACTCACCCTCAATAAAAATTGCCAAAGACAGAAAGTTTATTTCTCACAAATATTTTTATTTAGCTAATCTCACAGGTTCTCGCTAACTCTCACAGGTTCTCGCTAACTCTCGCAGGTTCGCACCGACTCTCGCACATGTTTTCATAGAGATGATGATGGACAGTGTGGTCACGAAAAGCATGCTGTTGTAGATAACATTTCTTGTTTTAAATAGGAGTTCGATGAATTTTAATTTTACTTGAAAATGGGACGCAGCTGTGCCTGTGGTTTCGACTTCAAAGAATGCCAAGCGGTCGACTGCAACAGCAGACTATGAAAGTGACTGCGGTGATGATCTTTCCTGCCTGCATGGCGAGATGAGCAAGACTGGTTGACTTTCGATGACGACCGCAAGTTCATTGAAATGAACAGGCAATTTCCAATCTCTAGCTTTCTTTGTTATTGGAATATTGTGCTCACAATGTTATTCGCATTTTCAGCCCTGTGACTTTGAAAACAGGTCAAGGTCAGTCTGTGGTGAACTTGACCTTGAGGTCCTCTTAAGGACTCGAGGCCCGGGGTAGCGCCTGATACTAGACACCCTCATGCATTCTGTCTCATTTCATCACAACCACTTCACATACATATATATGTTTTATATGGTTGGCAAGATCACGATTCGGGCGTTCCAAATAAAGTACAAATTTAATTCTTATGTTTATTTCACCGGTTTTGTCGCAGTTAGAAAACAGTTATTTCAAAAAAATAATGTCTTTTTTTATATCGCTAATTTCACCTATTATTTTACAAGTAACGAGTCCGAGATTTTGCATGATGATAATAAACCTTTCAAACCAAAAGAGTGTGTTTCAGGGTTTTTTTAAACTCTTAGAAAAAGTTTGAGAGCGTTGTAAAGTTTATTTTTTGAAACAAAATGAAAGTCTATTTCAAGTTCCAATAACTTCAAAACAAAGCAACATTTTGAAAAACGGAGACACATTCGTTCGGACTGTAATGTATATATTATGCTCCCCAAAAATTGACATGATCGGATGAAAAATAGAGAAGTTATTAGCAAGTTTGTATGTACCAGCTGTGTAAAAAAATATGTCGGATATAGACCGTAAACAAAAATAATCTACTTTTCATATGATATTCTGTAATTATTATAGACCAAGCATTCTTTAATCACTTTGGTACAATATATTTTGAGAAAGTGTAGAAAACCAGTCACGAAGATGAATTTTTATGCTGGAATATGCCCCGTTGGTCAGTTTTCACACCTGCATTGCTCACTTCACAGCGGGTGTCTGAGCGAAGTGTCACTCCATTGAGTTCTTGTCATAACTCCATTGTACTTAAATAGCTTGCGCAGTACACAAATCATTCAATCAAGGACGACATATTTATACTATAGCGGAAACGTTGTATATATACATAAATAAACAACTCCTTGTGTTTCATCTTTGCAGATACGATGGGACGGCATTTTGTAATTCCCTGGAGATGTCCGTCCATGTACACAAGACGCGTGGCAAACCAGACAAGAAAATCCGATTTTTTCACTACGCGTGCTAGGCAAATAAGATGAAGGTAAGCCACCGTCTATAAAAAATTTCATTTGCTTGAACTTGTATTTTACTTGTTATAAATCTCTACCGTGTGATCGTTTGTCATTGTATATATGTAATATAAATATAGATTTATTGCATAAAATTGTGCCATGGTTTGGGCTAAAAACGCATACATATATAAATATATGTAATATATATATATTTTTCTTATTCTCAGGCAAAAGGTGTGCTAATACCTGATGGACATTGTGGTTATGGCTTCCCACCAGTGGTACCGACGTTTTTGAGAGATATTCTACCAAAGAACGTTGTTGGTGAAATAAGAGAAGACGCATTCGCCATCGATTTGAACACATTTTGTAGATGCATACTGTAACATATTATGTCAGATCAAGTGTAATATGCAATATAAAAACACATGTTTCACTCCAAATATGGATTGTAGTTTTATTTCATAAATGAATAAATAAACGAATGTAGCACTAATCGTCAAATTTGACGGTGTCAAGGGAAATTTTCTGCATGTTCAGGATGGCTTTGCAGGACGGATGGACATGCTTTCCGGAAATGGTTGACCACCTGAGCAGTGTGTTTGTATTTTTTTGTTTTGTCATGTGGCGCGAAAACACTGAGATAGACCATATAATTTCCTGTTCAATATTTTGTAAACGATGGTTGATCCGGCATGAATGTAGTAGAAAAACAATTATAACACAGGAAGGAAGCAATCGGAGATTGCTCAATTGTATGCCCCCCCTTCCGCTTTAATCCGACACTGCCCCGCCATTGCTCTGTTCTTTATTGGTTGGTGGCCTAATTTGGATAATTATAAAAATTCTGTTTCAGTCACTTTTTTTGCCATGCCTTACATAATACATATTCCAAGTATCAACCAACAAGTGATAATACAATGTTTCGATGCAAGATGGTCGCCAGGGCTTCGCCAAATCCAAAAATATTACCTGGTTATGAGACCTACATTCCTTGGGAGTATATTGTGGTGAAATTACGAAGCGATCAGTGAACTTTGAATTTTGCACCCAATTCACTCTTTTTGGGGCAATTTCATACTTCAGGACCTATGTTGTCTGCTTTGGAATGTAGAATAACATATAATATAGCCATTTTACTGGTTCAAATCGGTTATGGAACGAGATCCAGCGTGGACAAATAAATATATCCGATTCACTTAGATTTGATAAACAAAGGGCCATAACTCTTGAAAACATAACCGCAAGCAGAGAAAATTCACGCTGCACACCTACGGGTCACTGACCACATATCATGCAAATCTCCTACTTGTCCATACAATATTAACCGAGATCCAGCCGTACAAGTCCCAATTCACAAAGATTTGAAGAAAAAAGGGCCATAACTCTTGAAAATATACGCAAAACGTGGAAAAACTTCACGCTGCACAACTACAGGGCACTGACCACATATCCTACAAATTTCATAATTGTCCATACAATATTAACCGAGATCCAGCCCGGACAAGTCCCAATTCATGGATATTTCAAGAACAAAGGGCCATAACTCTTGAAAATATAAGCGAAACGTGAAGAAACTTTACGCTGCACAACTGTGGGGCATTGACCACATATCGTGCAAATTTCATACTTGTCCATACAATATTAACCAAGATCCAGCCCGGACAAGTCCAATTCACAGAGATTTCAGGAAAAGGGCCATAACTCTTGAAAATTATACCGGAACTCGGAAAAAACTCTACGTTGCACAACTACGAGGCACTGGGCACATTCCATGCGAGTTTCAATCCTGTCCATCAAATATTAACCGAGATATTGCGCGGACAAGAAATTCGGACGGACAGACGGACGGACGGACAAAGCGATCGCTACATGCCCCCCCTCTAGTTAGAGGGGGGGCATAATAAATAAGCCCAGCGCGTTAATTGTGTGTATTGCAATTACAATACAAGTAATTAGCCGAGGTGCGGAAGTCACAGCAGGCGGTAACACTTACTGTGAGCAATGAGCACTAAATCCCCACAGCGCAGATGTCTTCCACAGACAGTGATTTTTTGAGAGCTGAAATTTCACGTTTGCAAACATTTTTTGAAGGAAAATAACAGAAACACTTGATAGGTTTTTTCTTCAACTTTTGAAATACGCAAAGAAAAAAATATCGATAGTTTGAGCCTATTCCCCGGGCCTCGAGTACTTAAGACAGCATTGTACCAAAGATCAACATACTTAGCTCAATTTGCTCCTTTGATATGGTGTTCACAAAGGACAGAGAGAGAATTATGGTTTAATGTCATGTTCAGCAACACAGAACGGAGTCCTACTCACATTTTGACCTTTGGCGATAGGTCATAGTCAGTCCTCGGTGAACTTGATCTAGAGGTGCTCATAAGTCAGCACTGTACCAAAGATAAAGGCTCTAGCCCTCTAAGTTATTGAAATATTGCATTCACAACATTTGGGCCAGATAAAAGTAAGGACACACCTTGTCCATAATCCCAAAGCTTCCACTTATGTAGTGGGGACAATAACAGCTTTCCTGCTCTTTGAAGCAAACAAAATGCTGACAATTTTATGATAAAGAGAATAGCAAATTTCTGATGAACCTCATAGGCGCCAGTATGAAATTCACAATGATCCTTTGTCTCTTTTATTATGGGCTCAAACTGATGCCGATACGATAAGCTATGGACATGATGGATGCATATAAGGCTCATTTCATAATTCATCTCCATTGAGGAGTTCTGGTGAAAAGCCAAGCGGATCATGTCATGGATGATGTTGATATTGTAGGACTTTTGGAACAGAACACAAGATGATCTGTGAAAGTTATTTGTATCTTTTTCAGTCTCTTTTTTAAGGATCCCATGGCTGCTATCTTGGATTAGGAGAATGCAAATAAGCTTAAAAAGGATTCCACTATAATTAAAAAGCACAAAAGTAACAAAGTTTCATCATTCACTATCTGTTTGGTTCGGAGCTACAAGGAAAAGTTCAGGGTAGAGAGGGAGTGGGGGGATTGAAGACACACATTGAGTAATTTTCATTTTCAGTGAGTTACCTTATTTGTGAGATAGCGCTTACTGGCTACTGCAGGGAGTCTGAGAACCCTCTCTAGAGCAGCCATAACAGTAAGATCGTCGGGTAAAGTCAGGCCCTCCACAGGGGGTAAACAACGCTCCAACTTAAACACCTGTAAATAGAGGAGAACATGGAAGATTAACTACACACCTAAGTTAATTCTCGGTGAAACCATTGTGTACCACAGCTGTATGGTACTGTACCATACTGTTGACTTTGTCTTCACCCTAACGGTACTGTGGCAGTGCCAGAGCGGTCCGTCGGTGGTTGTGTCTGCGACGGTACCGTTCTGTTGATGACGTAGAATAGAATAGAATAGAATAGAATAGAAGCTTTATTTATAAAAACTCAGTCAGCCATCATCTATCGATGCTCTTCCTGGGAGCCGAGTGCTATAACAATCATAATAACAAACAGTGTATAGGGTATAAAAAATAGAGCTCACATTCTAACACAATAAGGATCATGTTTTGGTAAAAACATCCTCGTAAATGTATTTAAAACATTCGTGTTTAAACACAGCCAAAGATGGACTGTTTCTGACACGGGATGGCAGAAAATTCCACGCCACTGGGCCCGAGACAGAGAAGGCTCTCTTATAAAAATCTGTTCGTGAGAATGGGACATATAATTGATCTATATTTACATAGGATCTAGTAAATCGGGTTTGTCTACTTGTAGACAATATAAGCTTGTCTTTTAAATAAGTAGGAGCAGATCCGTGTAAGCTGCTGTACACCAGGACACATTCGCTGTACATTACGTGCTGTTTAAATGGAAGCCACTTTAATGGCTTGTATAAGTCGGTGGTAGAAATTTCGAAACCACAATCTAAGATTAACCGAGCAGCTCGTTTTCTTAGTACCTCAATTCTGTGTACATCAGAATCAGTGCACTTTCCCCAAATATTAACACAATAGTTTAGCAGTGGTTGAATAAAACAATTAAAAAATGTTACTCTTGCAGACATAGGCAAAAACATTTTAAGTTTTCTCAACAAGAATAATTTAGAAGCAATCTTCTTGCAAAACATATCAACCTGGTTTTCCCATGAAAGATTTTGATTGATAGTTATACCAAGCAATTTTTCATCAGTAACAGAGTCGATAACATCACCACCAATAGTAATGAACAATTCAGATTGGGGCAGATAGATACGCTTTTGGTGTGTAGTCACTAACATGCTTTTCGTTTTTGTAGTATTTACGGCCATTTGATTATCTTGGCACCAGTTTTTAACCTCAGTTGCCCCATTTTGTAATTTGACTTGAACTTCTGGAATCGATTTACCGGAAGCAGACAGTGTAGAGTCGTCAGCAAACATTGTAGTTTTACAGACTGAGGTATATAGGGGTACATCATTTATGTATAATAAGAAAAATAAAGGGCCAAGTATAGAATGCTCATTCAGGTTACGTGAGGGTTGCGCAAATCATATTTTACGTGAACAGTCAATGTTCGCATGGGGCAAATTTTATCTGCATGGATTCATAGATGTTGAGTTTTACTTGTGTTAAAATAGTAAGAATATATCAAAAACTGAAAACTGATGGTAAGAGACTCGAAAGTATACAATTTAGAAGGGAAATACTCAATATTTTCACAAAAACTAAATTCCCAAAGCAAGGATAAATTGTTGATATCAAATGATGTGAAAAGTTTTGCTGAAACCATGCAATGCTTCAGAGCTAAAATTAACTTGAGTCAAAGAATTCCAATATTATCATATTATTTAGTTTATTTTACAAACATTACAAACTTGAAGTTGATCTAGAGAATGTTCTAAATAATAAACAAATAGTTTGACTGGGGTGATGCAACCAGACGATGTCATTTTTTGTGTAGCTTTTTCTCGTATATTCATCGTCTCCTTGAGCAAACGGTAATAAACATCCAATGTATGTAACCTTTCATGTAACCGATCGGTTAAGCAGTAAAGTTGGTGCACAACCAAACAATTGGTTATGCGAAAAATCTTGTGAATGGTAGATCGTTCATGCCAGATTTTGAAAAATAAGGCCTTCAGTCTGATGTGTGGCGGTTATCACCTCAACCACTGGAGGACTGATGTATGGCGGTTATCACCTCAACCACTGGAGGACTGATGTATGGTGGTTATCACCTCAACCACTGGAGGACTGATGTATGGTGGTTATCACCTCAACCACTGGAGGACTGATGTATGGCGGTTATCACCTCAACCACTGGAGGACTGATGTATGGTGGTTATCACCTCAACCACTGGAGGACTGATGTATGGTGGTTATCACCTCAACCACTGGAGGACTGATGTATGGTGGTTATCACCTCAACCACTGGAGGACTGATGTATGGTGGTTATCACCTCAACCACTGGAGGACTGATATATGGCGGTTATCACCTCAACCACTGGAGGACTGATGTATGGTGGTTATCACCTCAACCACTGGAGGACTGATGTATGGTGGTTATCACCTCAACCACTGCAGTCATTCGTTTTTGAGGAGTGTGAGTGTGATCACACTCCATCACACTCCTGAAAATTAGCTCAGGAGTGTGAACAATAGCACTCGCCAATTGTAAGCCTCCCTAAGTTGTAACCTGGAGGAGTGTGATATCACACTCCTTAAAATAATTTTTCAAACTTTAGGAGTGTGATTAACAGCACTCCAGCTATTTTCAAAAACGAAAGACTGCCACTGGAGGACTGATGTATGGTGGTTATCACCTCAACCACTGGAGGACTGATGTATGGTGGTTATCACCTCAACCACTGGAGGACTGATGTATGGTGGTTATCACCTCAACCACTGAGGACTGATGTATGGTGGTTATCACCTCAACCACTGGAGGACTGATGTATGGTGGTTATCACCTCAACCACTGGAGGACTGATGTATGGTGGTTATCACCTCAACCACTGGAGGACTGATGTATGGTGGTTATCACCTCAACCACTGGAGGACTGATGTATGGTGGTTATCACCTCAACCACTGGAGGACTGATGTATGGTGGTTATCACCTCAACCACTGGAGGACTGATGTATGGTGGTTATCACCTCAACCACTGGAGGACTGATGTATGGTGGTTATCACCTCAACCACTGGAGGACTGATGTATGGTGGTTATCACCTCAACCACTGGAGGACTGATATATGGCGGTTATCACCTCAACCACTGGAGGACTGATGTATGGTGGTTATCACCTCAACCACTGGAGGACTGATGTATGGTGGTTATCACCTCAACCACTGGAGGACTGATATATGGCGGTTATCACCTCAACCACTGGAGGACTGATGTATGGCGGTTATCACCTCAACCACTGGAGGACTCAACCACTGGATGTATGGTGGTTATCACCTCAACCACTGGAGGACTGATGTATGGTGGTTATCACCTCAACCACTGGAGGACTGATGTATGGTGGTTATCACCTCAACCACTGGAGGACTGATGTATGGTGGTTATCACCTCAACCACTGGAGGACTGATGTATGGTGGTTATCACCTCAACCACTGGAGGACTGATGTATGGTGGTTATCACCTCAACCACTGGAGGACTGATGTATGGCGGTTATCACCTCAACCACTGGAGGACTGAAATCAACACATATATGATATGCCCTAAATCATTTCTGTTGTCACATATTTATCATAACAATAAGGGTCAGCCACTTTTTTTATATAATTCAATCACCTTTCTGGGCATTTTGCCAAGAACGAGCTCCAAATCCAGATCCACAGGGTATTGTTTCTCTAATCGAGGTCGTTTGGCGTCTGTTCCATTCTCATGAATATTCTTCACTCCACCTTTCAAACGGATCTGTAAAACAATTGAACATATTTACCCATTTGTACTGTACTGTAATAATTAATGTGTGGATTGTGCAGAGAGATGGAAAAAGAATTCATCACAAGAAAAAATATCACAGAAACAGAGTTTGTGAAAACAATTTAAAGAAAAAAGCTAATTCAGGTATCTTATTTGTTATTGGTCTGAGATTGACACAGTATTGATTCATATCTCTAGTGTTAGAGCCAGCAACAGGATGAGGCAATGCCACAAGGACTTTGTTAATCATTAATTTACCATTCATCATTAGTTTCACGACAGCAACAACTTAAGTTCACAAATTGCAGTTACCACGGGTCAGACTACATGTGGCCTGTGATATTTCTTTTAAGTTGGGCTTAGCCAAGCATTTGTGCCTTCTGACTGGTGAAGAGCAAGAACCATGGCCTGTATTTGTCCATGAATGTTCAATAAGAGGAGATGAGATGACCAAGAAAGTGACTGGAGTTGGGAGATCCAAGGTTTTACTCCCGTAATATTCAGTATCATTCCTACACGTCTGACTGATTAATTTAATGATCTTGTACAGCCCTCACAATTGACATGATTAGGGAAATCTGCCTCTGCAAATATGTTCTGGTTTCAAGATACTCCACATTTAATACCATCTTAAAACTTGCTGATGTGAACAGTTTTTGCCACAGCATTTATCTCAGCAATTGCTGAATGGCTTCAATAATTTTGAAGGCTGATGTATAAACCATATACTAAATGCATGCATTTTTTTTACCTACAGTCTGTCTCACATTAAGAGGGAATGTGATTTTCAGAAATATATCAGAGCCAATTTTTCTCAGAGCAGTGATATTCTGCACATAATTGCTATGTAATTTGAGCAATTTTATTCGGAAATTTCAAGGATATCTCTTCAGAATCGAACAAAATCTCCAATACGTTGCTTTTTCAAAGCACATTGCCATAGAGTTTGCAATGTTGTGATATTGGGACTGGCCAATTTATCATGCAAAATTGTCAGGGAGAAATTCGTTTTGGTGAATTTGACCCATGATTTTGTCAGATTTTCATGAAACTTCAGAATAAAAATCACAAATAATGTTCAGATGATGTGTGAAATTTCAGTGCTCTGAAAATCATGTTCCCCCATAATGTATGGACACACAGTAACTACTGACATCGCAAGTATGGGTATATGTAGTCAGTCTCTGTAAAATTTGCCAGAGCTGTTGATCACTCTCCTAGATTTTTCGTGCAATCTGTATTGTGAGAGTGATTCACTCTTGTCAGTATTGCTATCCATTACTTTTTATATTTTTCAGGAGAGTGATCAGTAACTCTCCTGGCTAGAAAGTTTAAAGTGACAGACACGGTAGAGTGATCACTCCCTTAAAATGAGAGACTGGTACCTTTCCATCCCCTGTGACAGTCCCTACAAAGCTAACTGGGCACCTTTCCCTCTTCCCCAGGACAGCGAGGCGATCACAGTCCTTTTCCCGGACAAGCACTGCATTACTCTCCTGATACTCGGCGCCCCACAGTTCCAGCACGTTTATAGTCGGGTCTCCTAGCTCAAATTGATCCATTCGTATTATGGCCCCGGCAGGCTCCACTATTTCCTTCAATACATTTCCTGTCGACAGAAAGTCTAGGTGAAACTCAACATTGAACATTCAGATGAAATGAGCAATGCCTAGATAGTGATTAATGCTACAGCAAAAAGAAATAAAAAAGAAATGGCCCAATGAGCCCAAACCTTTGACAGCTGTTCGGATTCAAATGGATTGTGTTTTAATTTTGGTCAAAGTGAGTGAGTGAATGATTTAATGTTGCTTTCAACACTATTTTAGTCATATCAAGACGTTTGGTTCATATACCTTTTCACACCCAGATACCACACGGGTAGGGTCCTGTTCCTTTCAACACTCCGGAACCCCACAAATCTCCAGTTAGTCGCCTCTTATGACAAGCTCTCTGACGAGCTGAGGCCTATTCTTACCATAACCTGGAGAATGCTCAACGACACCGTAGGTCAAGCCCAGGAGCCCCACAAGGTTTTGTTTTTTTGTTATAGTCCAGTTATTGATAGGGTTCTGGTCCATCGCTAGATTAATGTGTGGTGTACATGTATGGAAGGACTAGATAGGATTCTTTAGTAGACATATTTTATCTGAAACAAACTATAAATCTAGGTCACTCATTATTGAGGTTCCAGTTAATAACCATTTGTATCTGCAGTATAAATCTGCAATTAGCTACTATCAATAAATTTTCAAGAGAAATTGTGTCTTTTCGTCAGATACATGTAATTTGATTGATTATCTTATACTAACTGGTTCAAGATACTATTAACGTAAATTATGGACAGATGAACTTACTTTTCTCTTAAACTTCGGTTCATACTCCAAGGATCATGAGACAATGCAAACAATAGCCAAGTCTAGGGACAACAATGTGTCTAGACTTGAGCCTTTGCAGCTGCACAAAGACTCAAACAATAGCTTCCTTCATGAAGTATGAACCTCAAAAATAGGTCACAGTCAGTGAAACTTCAACAGGATTGGGATCAATAAGCAGATTTGCATATGTGATGTAAATCTAGAAAAGCTAGCTCTAAAGTTTCAAGAGATATTGAGCTAACAGAATTACCATATGATCTGACCTTGGAAAATAGGTCAAGGTCACTTATGTTTAATATAATTCTGGTCAATGAGCATATGCATCTTTATTAGGCATTTGGGAAGGATAGCTCTCAAGAGATGTGCTACATGTAAGGCTATACAAAGAGTTCCCACTGGGCATTTATTATATCCATATTGCCATGATTTTATACAAAGAGAACCCCGTACAATGCCCACATGGTAAGGGACTAACCGGAGTTTTTTTTACCTTTTGAACAAAATATATCAGGGAAACTTTAAACAAAAATGCTATTCATTATGGTCAGCAAAAATTCGACAGCAATCCTCATACAATGTTATGCCGCAATTTATACCAAATAAAATTCTGACTGCTTTTATCCATTATCTTTATGTACATATATCGCTTCGTCCGCTATATACACCACCCAGATATACATTTGTATGCGCCGACCGCTAACTATATAATTCAAGGCACATGGCAATAAAAGTATCTGTTTTGTAAATATACATGTACTGAACCAATATAACTTCATACAATGTATTTAATAATCCATTTGTCCTGCTTTTTTTCCCCCCTTCCAAAGGTCCCGTCTCTTGAAATCGAAAAAAAAAAAAATAAATAAAGAAAAAAAAACAAAAAAAACCCACCGAAAGTCCAAGAGATGGGACGGAGGCGTGTGTCACTATACTTGTGACTTGTAAAATAGGCCCCTTGTAATATAATGTCACAATGTAAACAAGCAAAAGAATATAACATATACACATGTACCATCAATCAAAAGGAGTAAATATATGCAAGACAAGCAGTAAGTTGTTCAATCCACCCCATCTTCATTCCCCCGGACACCCAATCCAGGAGAATGAAAGAGGTGGAGAAGAAATATAACATATAATTCCTAAAAATTGGTTGGTTCAGAAATTCTCAGCCTCTCCTTGAAAAATCTGTGAAGACAAATTACAGAAGATATTGTATACCGGATGATGCATAACAATTCTTATTCTTCAACTACATATCCACCACCATTGACATTTTTTAGTCACTTACACACCCTCATTTGTGCCCATCGGATGACCCTATTTTCTAACAAAATCGTCCTCAGATTCATTTTTTATTGTGATATTTCTCTCAACTTCTCGTATTTTATATATATATTGCCTGGCTCTGTCAAATGAAGGATTTATTCCCCCAAAGTCTACAATTATATATGTGTTTCATTATTAGTAGCACAATGTGTCTCAAAATGACGCTATCATTTGGTGTACTTAGCAGGACTTGCTGGCTTGACAGCGCAGTGGACAAAATATTTAATCCATGGAGCCAAACCTGAACGCTTTGCCATAATCTTTGGGAATGAAAACAAACCCAGAACAGATGGAGTATTGATTCGGTTTCTTCACTGCAGAAACTACATTCGTCCGACTCAATTCTACCCCATAACTTTAACTTACTGTTTGTAACAATAATTCTATGTATTATTTTAAACTGGAAATACTGTAACTGAAGACTAGAATGAGGTGCAACTTCACGAGCATTAACATAGATTTTGACGCAGTCCTGGGAGGGGGCACGAATTTCCTCATTCCATTTTTGCCCTGTGCTTGTAGGTTTCAATTTTGAAGCTTCCAAAAGATGTTTGTAAATGAACTTCAAACATTTCTGATTCTTTATTTTATTAAGCATAGAGTCGGGTGGCTGTAAATAAAAACGGTCGAATTGTATGTTTTTTTACTTTTTTCCACTTGGAATGTTGTGAATTATAGCATAATAAAACATAAAATCTTTTTTATCAATATGAAATTCTTGACTAAACTTTTCAAATGTTAAGAATTTACCATTTCCTTCAATTAAGTGACTTAATTGGGTTGCACCTTTCTCCCACCACCGGGAAATTGTTTTCCATTCCAAGTATGGGCCAAAATCATAAAGTACGCTGTCTTTTTCTGTATCAGTTGTCCTTTCACATTTTAGCAATTTCAACCATGCAGACAAAACGTCATTCCAGAAGGGGTTATTTAAATGTCTCAGTATATTCTTCTACATCTTCTAATCCCAATCGCCACATATCTTTCCCAGAAGGGTTCAGGATTGCCTCCATTAAAACTGAATATGATGAACTTTCCGAAAATCTTTTTACCCATTTTATTTTTCAAATCTTTGATGTGCTAATTTCTTCTTTTAAAACGGAAATGCTCCCAGTAAACCTACAAATGATTCCAGCATTAATTTCCCTAGATGTTTGCGAAAAGACTGCTAAAATCACTTGCTTGGCAGTCACAACAGTGAAACATCCACGTATGTGCAAACGTGTTCCACTTTTGCTCATTTTGTGCATGAGCTACTAAAAGGAGGTGAGAACTTACCTCCCTTTGGTATGAAATGTAAGATCGTGAATAGAGCGGAAATGGATTGCTATATCAATAGTATGAACCTGTGGTTTACTGACAGAAATTGTACATTGTCAGTTTGAAAAAGTTACTGTTATAAATTTGTCGAAGACATACGTCCGATTGTATCTTCTATTTGAGCGAGGAACATATATTTCTATTTTTATCTACAAGTCTACCTCCATATGCGGTTATGGGGGTCATATCAGTTCATGGATTTGATGCCGCCATTTTCGCGATTTCCTATCATTTTCTTCGACAATTACCACAAATTATGTTGGTATCCAGGTATAGTTGAGAAAACGAGCCTCTCCGTCCATATCATTCTACATTGGATTATTCTACAGGTGGATGAGAGTAGAATGTTGCTGAATGTGTTCAATGAACTGAATGAAAACATTTCTTTGGGAAAAACAAACTGGAACACTATGGACTTCTGGTGGTGAAAGTGTGGATGTCCCGATCTGTTTGGTCATTTTTGTCTACCTGAACACAGTCAATTAGAAAGTAAGTTTAAGAATGCTACCTTCGTTTCAAAAAGCAAATAACGAAAAAAATATATATATATATCTGGAATTACATTGGTCCAAATTTCAAGGTTGTTTAATAGCCTTGATTCCAATTGGTAGCTAGCAATCCAGAGAAAGGTCTATGATTTTGTGCTTCTGAGAATGTAACATATATCACATCTCATAATGAATGAAAAACTAAAATGGGCTTCACTCTTGTTAACTAGTTGACCTTGAAACAAGAGCCGAGAGCTCACATATCCCACACTGAAATCGACAATAGTCAAACACAAGAAAATAGTAGTTTTCCTGCAAATGGATTTCTTTCAGGCGAGAGAATTTTTCATGAAGTTAGAAGAAAGTGATGAAGTAAACCTTTGTTCTTGAGTTAATAAACAGTATGAAGTTCATAAAGGACCCCTCTCCCCGTTAAATTAGTGAATGTATGGTTTTTATTTCACAACAGTTTAACTAAATGTAGCTGTTTCAAACATGAGAGACAACTTCACAGGACAAATGCCTTTTACATGTAGGTGAGAGATATCTGAATATTCCAACCTAACGCATAGTCAGCTAAACTTGATTCAGTTTTGGGGGACTGTGACCTTGACCTTTGACAAATTGAACTCAAAATGTATGGCTCCTCTTTGAAACTAGAGATATCGCATGGACAACAAATGTTAATGGATGCATGGACAGAACGCAACATCGCATTACACGACCTTGTCTTCGACAGGCATATGAAAATGTGACTTTTAATGATCTCTTGATTTTGGGGTCACAGTGACCTTGACCTACTGACACAAAAAAAGTGATTTTTAAAGATTTCTTGATTCTGGGGTCACAGTGACCTTGGCTTAATTTTGGTATGCGACACTTCCATTTCCCGCTATTGAATCCACTCACAAACAAAAAATTATTAATTTTTATTGATTTCCTGATTTTTCGATCACACTGACCTTTGACCTTGATTCTGGGGTCACAGTGACCTTGACTATTGACCTGGATCTAAATTTTGGTACATGACAAAACGGCTCCCCATAATTTCTCAATGGAATAAAAAAATCATGATTTTTAACAATTTCACGATTTTGGGCTCACAGTGACCTTGACCTTTGACCTTGACCTACATTTTGGTATGTGACCCATCGTGTCCCCCTAATGTATCTACGGACACAAAAAATGTTATTTTTAATAATTTCCAGATTTTGGGGGACCTTTGACCTTCGACCTTATTTTTGGCATGCGACACTTCCATTTCCCCCTATTGAATCCACTCACAAAAAATTTAGAAATTTTAATGATTTTCTGATTTTTCAGTGACACTGACCTTTGACCTCTGACCTCGACCTACATTCAGTATGCGACACATCGTTCCCCCCTAGGGCATCCACTCATCAAAAATTAGAAATGTAGATAGAAAACTGTCAATGATCAATGATTTCCTGATTTTAGGCAACAGTGACCTTTGACCTTTGACCTCGACCTCAATTTTGGTATGTGACACATCGTCTCCACCTAGCGTATCCACTCACAAAAAATCGCAACTGTGGATAGAAAACGTTCACAGATATAGACCGGACATGAACACTTCAGTGATTTTCTGTTTTTCGGGCCAGTGACCTTTGACCTCTGACCTCGACCTTCATTTTGGTACGCGACACATCGTCTCCCCGTAGGGTATCCACTTACCAAAAATTGGAACTGTAGATAGAAAACTGTCCGAGATATAGACCGGACACGAGGGACGGACAGACGGATGGACGGACGGACAGACGGACGGAAACCGCCATCACATAATACGTCCGCCTTTTGGCGGGCGTATAATAACCGCCCTCTAGCATCCTTTGAAAATATGAGCCCCAGAAAAGTTATATGGCCTAACAGCATTGAATCTAAACATATGATTTCACCTTGAGAAAATAGGTCACAATTAGTCATCTTTGATATTTCTCTGGTCCATTGCTATACAGCTGCATACGGGGTGTGAATATGGAAAGCTATGCTATAATCATTCAACAGATATTTTTTGGACCGCTTGTAATATACTTATAGTACGATATAATTGACCTTGGAAGAATACGTCAAGCTCAATCACCTTCAATGAAGATCGGGACAATAAGCAAATACAAATTTAGAAAGGTTGGCTATGATCCTTCAAGAGATATCTTTAGGAGGTATGTTAAATTTAAAAAGCGATGAATGTATTTTTAACATGTAATTTGACCTAGAAAAAATAGGCCAAGGTCGGTCAACTTCAATAGGCTTCCATCGCCAGTTGCAACAGTTGTACGAATCTGGAAACCTAGGCTATGATCCTTCAAGAAATACCATGGTAATGTCAATGATGGACAGACAAACAGACAGACCGACGACAATACCCTTTCGTAAAAATATCATCGTTGATACGGCTAACAATGGTGTGTGACTGTGTCCTGAAAAATAAAAGTGACCATAAATCTAGAATATTGCTGACAAACCATTCCCTCCTGCGCCCTGGTCATGGATACTACAGATAGGGTTGTCCTTCTCGTACTCTGCACATGCTCGAATCACACGGTTTAACTTTTGTTCCATTTCTGCATCTCCTCTTTGAACGGCGCCAAAGTCCAAATCTGACTGGTTATCTCCCTGCACCTGTATTGAGGATGCTGCTCCTCCACCTAAACCAATCCTATAGACAGGTCCTCCGATCTTTACTACCTCCATTCCTGATGAGGTTAAAATCAAACAATACTTTATTAATAAAATAATTATAATGCCTGAAGTATTACTAATGAGTGGCTGGCTCAATACTATGTAAATGTAGCCAATCAGCTGTTCCGATTTTCAATTTTGCTTTACCTTTTCACACATTACGGAGCCAGCTAACTAATCAATATCCAGTATTGGTGTTTTCATATACTCTATAACGACAATAAATGCCATATTCACCTTTCAATTAAACAGATCAAACTTATAAGAGTAACTTTTGACTGATAAGTCAGATTTCTTTGTTAGGCATATTGGCGTGTACAGCATAGGCTATTTTAAAAGTAACACCTTCTATTGCTCTGGTGCTGATGTTTCATTTGGGGTAAGTCAGATTAATGCGAAAGAATATTTAATTATAATGCAAAATTACTAACTTTAGCATAAAACTCGTCCATGCGAAGGGGAAAAATTCTGTTCTGATAATATTTATTGCATACCTTTTTCAGGCTTGTCTTTATCAATATGTCGTCCATCCAGCATGCCAATTCCTCCACTAAACATGATAGGCTTTACATACTCTCTCCTTACTCCATTAGATAGCTTCATCCCAAATGACCGTGCAAAACCGGCTAGAACTGGTTCTCCAAACTTGTTCCCATAATCAGAAGCCCCATTACTGGCTTCCACAGCAATCTGTCTGGGTGAGGCAAAGTTACCTGGGTATTCAAATGTCTCATCCTCCCAAGGAAGACTATAACCTAGGAAAGAAAATAATATATCTGGTCTTTTCCAAGAAAATAAGCTGCGTAACCAGCAGGTCGTCCACCGGGCAGCCTTTCTGTAAGGACCATCACTACAGAAATTCTCTCGACAAGGCTCTACATTGAACTTTGCATAATCCCCGGATTTGATGCAGCAACTACTGGTTTGAAAGGCCAAGAGTGTCGAGTTGTCCAAATATTTTCAGGAGGCAATGTTACATCTAGGTCAATTTGTCCTTTAGGTATTGTGCTCACAAGCAAATATGACTGCTATTTATATTTTGACCTCTGTGACCTTTGAAAATAGGTCAAGGTCAGTCATGAGTAAACATGACCTAGAAGCCCCCCATAAGACAGCATTGTGCCAAATATCAAGGCTCTAGCCCTTATGTTATTGAGATATTGCATTAACAACCCTTCGGCTGGAAAAACTAACAGCATTCCGTAGTCCACCTCCAATACTTAAATGGCGGGGGACAAAAATGAAGATAAACCAACACTGAAGGAAAGTTTGATGGAAAACAAACATGTTAATGTTAATGTTTCTAAAAGGAAGAGAGCTCTCAAACATCTGATTTGCCCTGTTGTTAGGTGGCAGGTAGGTCGGACAAGCATTGGTGCGAGGAAATCAAAGGTGATCAGGTAACTGTCTCCTGAATTGCATTTTGAAGGTGAGCAGGCATTGACATTGACTCAAGCTCTCTTTTACACAATGCAATTATAAGACTGGCCTTAATTTCATTTTAGGTGAAACATAGGTGAGTGCACTGTCTGCTCACCTCTCATGCCAAGACCTGTCTGGTGAAGTAATGGAAGGGAAAAACAACCGATCTTTTGATAAAAAAAACTTCAATTTTGTGTGAATTGCATGTCTAAGAAAAAATGTACCTACGACACAAAAGCCATGATGAATAAAATCCACAAACCAAGTTTGGGAAGAAATCCAAGTCTCACTTATTTACCGCCCATAAACGAAAGTTTGACACATGGGCCAATTCTATAATTCCCTTCAAGCACCTTTGAGATGTAGGGGAAACTGACAACTAGCCCATATCTATAGTATTATAGAGACCACACTCACCAGGTATGTTCAGATTTCCAAAGCTATAGCCTGCTGTCCCAGCGACGACATGGGCCCCTCGTCCTGTGGCCTGAACATCCCGGATCCTACCCCCGGTACCTGTGGTAGCCCCTGGGAAGGGGGCCACCCCTGAAATGAGCAAAGCACCGTTCATTTGGCCTAGCTTACACATTGATACAGTTGAACTTAATGAGGATAATACAACAAGCGTTCTGAGAACCCTAACATCTCGCCTTGCGGGGTCATCATGTAGAGCAAACAATAAGGTCTGGAATAGGTATATATATAATAATAATATATAATAATATATAATAATAAATTCTTTATTTCGAGAGGGTGACACAATCAGTTTACATAAACTGTTCTCCCTTGAGGCCCTCAGAAAAAAAAAAATAAATAAATTTAAGCACGACATACAGGAATTTTAGCGGAGCATATTTACAAATGTACATAGTTGTTTCTTGAAAGAGTTCACAGACTTGGCTTCCTTTATGGACTGGGGTGATGTGGTACAGACAATAATGTCTGCAATAGATTATCTGGTACAGACAATAATATCAGTCCCATGTGGGATTACTGGCATATAAGTTAATCCCATGTAGGATGGATAGGTCAGTGCCGTCGGATTACTGGTGCATAGGGCAGTCCAGTGTGAGATTACTGCTGGATAGGTCAGTCCCATGTGAGATTACTGCTGGATAGGCCAGTCCTGTGTAGGATTACTGCTGGGTGGACCAGTCCAGTGTTATTACTGATGGATAGATCAGTCCCCTGTGGGATTACTGCTGGATAGTCCAGTCCCAAGTGGGATTACTGCTGGATAGGCCAGTCCTGTCTGGGATTACTGCTGGATAGATCAGTCTCGTATGGGATTAATGCTGGATAGGACAGTCCCGTGTGGGATTACTGCTGCATAGGCAGTCCAGTGTGGGATTACTGCTGCATACGGCAATCCTGTGTGGGATTACGGCTGGGGAGGCCAGTCCCATGTGGGATTACTGCTGGATAGGCTAAACCTGTGTGGGATTACAGCGGGATAGGTCAGTCCCATGTAGAATTATGGCTGGATAGGTCAGTGCCATGTGGGATTACTGCTGCATATTGCAGTCCAGTGTCATATTACTTCTGGATAGGTCAGTCCCATGCGAGATTACTGCTGCATAGGCCAGTCCCGTGTGGAATTACTGCTGGATAGGCCAGTCCCATTTGGGATTACTGCTGGATAGGCCAGTCCGATCTGGGATTACTGCTGGATAGGTCAGTCCCGTGTGGCATTACTGCTGGATAGGCCAGTGCCATTTGGGATTACTGCTGGATAGGTCAGTCCTGTGTGAGATTACTGCTGGATAGGCCAGTCCCAAATGGGATTACTGCTGGATAGACCAGTTCGGTCTGGGATTACTGCTGGATAGTTGAGTTCCGTATGGGATTACTGCTGGATAGGTCAGTCTCGTGTGGCATTACTGCTGGATAGGCCAATGCCATTTGGGAATACAGCTGGATAGGTCAGTCCCGTGTGGGATTAGTGCGGGAGAGCTGTGACCTAGGAAAACATGAAACATGTCCACCAAGTTTTATAATCATCCCACGAAAGGTTCAACAAACTTTCCATGTACAGATCTACATGTAAATATTTGCCCAACAAAAACCTTATCAATGGAAAGGTACAAAGTCTAAACTGCAATAATTAGGACAAAAATTCATATTTAATGTCATATTTCTTAAATAGCACATGCACATCCTCGAATCACATTGAACTTGGGTAGCAAGTGTCAAACTCATCAAATGAAAGCTGACAGCTTCAGAAAACTTTCCAAGTACAGGTGTACATGTATATACATGTACATTATTATTGGCAGATTACCTAGACAAAACCCTCAAAATTTGAACAAAAATTAATATTTCATCTCCTAAATAGCACAGGTACATCTTCTAATCATAAGAAACATGTGTACCAAGTTTCATAATCATTCAATGACAGCTGGCAACTGCAGCAAACTGTGGTGTACAGATGTACATGTGCACTTCAGCTGAACGCAAAACATTTGCCATAATTTGGAGAAAAATTAATATTTCATCTCAAAAATAGCACAGGTACATTCTCTAATCATAAGAAACATGTGTACCAAGTTTTGTTATCATCCAATGAGAGCTGACAACTGCAGCAAACTTACCATGAACATGTACATGTATACATATAGAGGCCTACATGTACAATTCACCTAAACAGGAAACTCATTCATTTGCCATAATTTGGAGAAAAATTAATATTTCTTCTCAAAAATAGCACAGGTACATCCTCTAATCATAAGAAACATGTGTACCAAGTTTCATAATCATCCAATGACAGCTGACAACTGCAGCAAAATTTAGCTGAACAGAAAACTCATTCATTTGCCATAATTTGGAGAAAAATTAATATTTCTTCTCAAAAATAGCACAGGTACATCCTCTAATCATAAGAAACATGTGTGCCAAGTTTCATAATCATCCAATGACAGCTGACAACTGCAACAAACTTTCTAAGTACAGATGTACATGTGCACTTCAGCTAAACGCAAAACTCTATCATAGGGATTTTAACATTGGAGCACCCCAGGGGTAGTACCCCCAGGTGGCATACCCACCCCCCATATTTTTTAATATTTTTTCTAATTTTTCTAGATTTTTTTTTAATTTGCTAAGCCAAAAACCTTATCATTTCCAGGCAGGGGACACCGACGACAACATCCTCTTTCCCCCTCACAATATCTCCCCTTTACTTCGTCAGGCGAGATAAAAAGGGTTACAGAAATTGTCTGTAAAATAGTACGTGTCAGTTAACAATTAGGCCTCATTCTCTAATAAACCAATGAAATCATCAAAACATGGAATAAAATCAAACTATTGTCTGATGAGCATATAAGATTCACTCTACTGTACAGAATTTCAATCTCTGCCAAATTCTGGTTAAATTTAGAATCTGCAGATGAATTCCACATTAATGGTCCATTTGGGCAGTTTTTCAAAACCAATGTAAGACCTTCATTATTACTAACGTCTGAAAGCCCACACCCTCAGCTTTATTGAACTGGTTTCACAGTTGTGATACAGCACCTAGTTCTAAATATATCATTATTTGAACTACATGGCTGATGCAGTGTAGAAAAATGCAGGTCATACCCCAAAGTGCAAAGATGTTTTTGTACAGTGCCAGTGTTGGTTAGTTTATATTTGCTTTAACATAATCCCACTGTCCTGACCTTGAGATGATGAGTATCCAATGTCCACTCTGTCACAATTTTACCACTTAAGTTTGCTTTTCTTATCAACAGGCCATACATTGTATCAAATCTTTTACTTCCTATCTCACAGTGTTTAAGACTTTCATTTTAGGTGCAACAGTCAAATAGTCGAGATGAGCGTAGAGTTGGTACAGCAAATCAAAATCTGTCCCATCAGTCACACTTTTAAAGGCCTGCTTTTTAGAAATAGCTGTTGAAAACAAGTGTTAAGAGAAACTGACAAAGAAAAGCTAAGATTAAAAGTGAAGGAAAGTATGAAGACTATACGATACATCATTCGTTTCTTATTCCATGTAAGAATCACGAGACAATGCATACAATAGTCAAGTCTGGGGACAACAATGTGTCAAGATTGTGCCTTTTCAGCGACACAAAAGACTGATAATAGCTTCCTGCATGAAGTATCTACCCATCATTCAGTGTACCATAAAGAGAAATGATGTCGGCATCTGGGAAAAAGCAGAAAAGAGAGGTGAGAGGATGAGAAAGGCTGTTTGTAGATATGTACATCTTTAATATACGTATATTGGATCAACTATATGTGCACAAATAAGCAATGATACTGATTTTCAGAATCAGAACTGATGTTTTTGTGAAATCACCCTTAATATTGAAATAAAGTAAAGGCTGTCCCATCAGTCACAACATGGTTTATCTCCAGGACATGAATTTTGCATAAATTTGGTTTCAAGTTTAATATGGCAGTTGCTGATCACTAACACCACGATTGTATGTGTTATACACAGCTTTTTTAGTTTATTACTTGATTTGTACATTTTTTTAGTCTACTTTGTAAAAATAAACAGTTTCCTCTTCTGCAGCTGTTGTTTTTTGTTTATTCAATGATCTTTGAACTATAGCTTGCCTGTTACAGAGCCAAATCGGTCACAGCATAACTGTCCCAACAGACACATGTTACTTGTCCTGTTGTACATCAGATTTTAGATACCACTGTCCATCATTGCAATTTTGAGAATCTAGAGGGTCTGGTTGTTCAATTTATAACAGTAAAGACCCATGCAGACTGGTATTTAGATAGCAAGTGATAGTTAGATAGCATTGGTTAAGTTACATCAGAAAAAGTGGTCCTCAAAAGTTCCATCAGTCACAACGCTGCCTTCGGGTGCCTGGCAAAACAAAGCATGCAGACATGACCCAAAGCCCTGGTGCTTTTCAGAAGTTTGAAATGTTGATCAGCTACTGTTTCAAGCTGTCATGTTGTCAGAAAGATGTTGAGTGGGCGCTGTTTGTTCCATCAGTCACGGTGGAATTGACCCGTGGCATTTTGGTACGCAACATTTTGCCACACCAACTGCAAATATGAATAAAATTGATGAAATATCGTGGATAATCGCAGTTAAAGAATTAACAACTTGGAAATCCTTAAAATGGGTTGTTTATATGTTAAACATATATTTAAAAAAGAATGTGAATATCTTCATTTTTAGCACAGTTTGGTGTGAAAAAAAAGGTGCTGAAATGTCACGTGTCGAAATGGGTTACCCTTCACTTTGTTTCGAAATGTCACATGCCGTAATATTGCATGCCGAAATGTCACATGCTGAAATGTCCTGACACCTTAAATACGGATAAGGCTAGCTATAGTTTTATCTCCCTTTAAATTTAGACTTACATTCTTACAACAAAACCTGTACTAACATCTATTGCTTGGATTATTGAAGTATCCATTGGTGTTTTTTTTTTGCTGTAAGTCTAACCTGTGGGAAAGTTGTGAGTTTCTGCGGTGAATATAATATGTCTGGTGGTACCCTCTCTCTCCTGTAAAGGGCCAGCACAGCTTGGATTTTTGGGTGACAGTACCTTCACATCAAATCCACGGATACCACTAAAAGTAGAGAACAGAAACAGAAGTTGATTTCAGTTTTTAAGTAAGGCAGTTTTTGTACACCCAGTTCACAAATTCTACAATGAATATTAGATACCGGTACAGCTAAACTAAAGAGCATATTTTATGTGCTTCAACTCATTTTACGTGCTAAAAAAAATTGTTTATTCAGTTTTGACGAAATGGAGCTCTTGACAAAAGGTTTTCGTGAGACTGATTGTTTTCAGAAATGACATCTTACAATACACAATCATCTCAGAAAACAGGTTCCCACCTGTTGGCACCCCATTGGGGTCTGGTAGAGATGCAAAATTCAAAAAAATCTGCATAAAGGATGTTGATGAATTACCAGGAAACGACGAGTCTTGTGCACACAGATTGTCAAATAAGTTATCCAGAGGAGGTCCAATAATCTCTCAATATGCTTACCTGCTATTGTCAGAAAACTTGATAATGTTGTTGTTGTTAGTACCATCCTGCGTGGCCATGATTAAGCTGAACAAGGACTCCTCAATCTCTTCCCCATCAATGACCATGCGACCTTTGAAGAACCAATGGCGGCTATGCTCACTAAAATACAAACATGCAACCCAAATTTGTCAAAATTTAAGGGAAATTGTCTTAGGGCTGAACCACAAATAAAGTACATGGAATGGAGTGGGGGGGGGGAGAGATTATTAACAAGAGCCCAAGGGGCTTCAATATACGCCCGTATATCTGGAATTACATTGGTCCAAATTTGAAGGTTGTTTACTAGCCTTGATTCCAATTGGTAGCTATCAATCCAGAGAAAGGTCTACAATTTTGTGCTTCCGACAATGTAACATATATCACATCTTAGACTGAATGATAAACTAAAATGAGCTTAACTCTTGGTAACAAGTTGACCTTGAATCAAGAGTCAAGAGCTCACATATCCAATACTGAAATCGACAGTAGTCAAACACAAGAAAATAGTAGTTTTCCTGCAAATGGATTCCTTTCAGGCGAGAGAATTTTTCATGAACAGGGCTGCACGAATTGCGCGAACAATAGGTTTGGTTAGACAATTTTCATTATGCGTAACCCATTTTCAGTTCACTTGAATTACGGATATTAACCTGTATACAATAGTGATGAGTTATGCAAATCAGAGAAGGGCTACCCAAAATTTTTTAGCGTAACCCATATTTGGGTTAAGCAGGATTTTCAATTTGTGCAGTCCTGATGATACGCTCATACTATTCAGCTTGTATCACTGACGTCCCTACTCTCCTTGTTCCCCCCACTGATTCACATCGCATATTTCGCGCCTCTTGGCCGTAAGGGGGCGCTCTGCACAGGCCAATCACCAATGACCAATGAATATCACTCTTACGGAAGAGTCTTGGCAATATGAGTTGTCTTCCTTTTCAAACGTTCATACGTCGTTAACGGCAAAACTAACAATAAACGGACGGCAAAACAGCTCTAATTACGATAATTTCTGAGTTAAGAGTGAACAGATTTTTGGATAACTTCCTCCATTGTTTAGTAAGGTTCGTCAACTGATTGCAAACATTTGTTCACTGATACCTTCAAATAATTAACAAATAAATCCCTGTAAACGTTAATATCCCACTGATAAGACCACGCTTTATCGTCATGAGTATATAAGAAAATCAAGCTGCCTAGAATGGTAACATAAAAACACTGTTCAATTGTTTCAGATTTTGTATTGAATGTTGACTGTAATAAAGACGGGGAAAAGTTCCTTTGAGAGATGCGGTAAGAGGGCCTGTCGCTGTCAAAATATTGGCATGGCTTCCACATTACGTGAGAGTCGTGATCTCACTATCATGAAGGCATGACGTAATTTCGATCATGTGAGGTAGTTAGCCAATCGTGGTTAGTATGAGGAATCTGGTTATCTCCGAGCTATTACGGCACGGCGATTGGGTAACCAGATAAAGCTCCCCCTTACGGCGCGAACTTGGCGATGTGAATCAGCGGGGGGAACAAGGAGAGTAGGGACGTCAGTGATACAAGCTGTTTATCAGCGTATCCTGATGAAGGAAGAAGAAAGTGATGAAGAAAATATTTGTTCGTGAGTTAATAAACAGATATGAAGTTCATAAAGGACCCCTCTCCCCGTTAAATTAGTACATGTATGGTTTTAATTTCACAACAGTTTAACTAAATGTACCTGTTTCAAACATGGGAGACAACTCCACAGGACAAATATTTCAACCTACATATAACACATAGAGTCAGCTAAACTTGATTCAGTTTTGGGGGACTGTGACCTTGACCTTTGACAAATTGATCTCAAAATGTATGGCTCCTCTTTGCCATGCGAGTAAGGTATACTCAAAGTTTGGTACCAATACATACCTTGAAACTAGAGATATCACATGGACAACAAATGTTAATGGATGAATGGACAGAACGCAACATCGCATTACACGACTTCCGTCTTCGACAGGCATATGAAAATGTGACTTTTAATGATTTCTTGATTTTGGGGTCACAGTGACCTTGACCTAAATTTTGGTACACGACACATCGTCTTCCCTCAATGTATCCATTTCATGATTTTGGGGTCACAGTGACCTACACTATTGATCTTGACCTAAATTTTGGTACTTGACAAACCGTCTCCCCGTAATTTCTCAATGGACACAAATAATGATGATTTTTAACAATTTCCCCTAATGTATCTACTGACACAAAAAATGTTAGTTTTAATAATTTCCTGATTTTTAGGTCACACTGACCTTTGACCTTGATTCTGGGGTCACACTCACAGTGATCTTGTCTATTGACCTGGACCAAAATTTTGGTACATGACAAAACAGCTTCCTGTAATTTCTCAATGAACTCAAAAAATCATGGTTTTTAAAGGTGAACTGCAAAGCTTTTAATTTTATCTAAATTGTTGCTTATATACATCTTGTCTTCTGTCACATAACTTTTATACATTTCTGGGGCAAATATAGTTTGTAAAATTGTACTAATAACAATATTTAAGTTATCCTGTTATAAATCCGTCTTGAAAACTTGCATCGCTTGTCTCTCTTGGTTTGTAGAACGTTATGACGTTATAGTGGTCCCCTTCATTCAAGTTTTATTCAAATCTGACTTCATGCTACATCGGATGAATGAACGAGGACCACTATAACGTCATGACGTTCCAAAAACAACGGGAGGCAAGCAATGACGTTTTTAAAAGTTCTGGCTCTCGGTATAAGTTTTGACTTCTCATATACCCAAAATAAAACAATAACCCACAGAACTATTATCACACATAATTATAGAACTATAGAAGTTCTTGTTTTATGACATTTTAACAGAACATTGGAAAGCTTTTCAGTTCACCTTTAACAATTTCACGATTTTGGGGTCACAGTGACCTTGACCTACATTTTGGTAGGTGACACATCGTGTCCCACTAATGTATCTACTGACACAAAAAAATGTTATTTTTAATAATTTCCTGATTTTTCGGCCACACTGACCTTTGACCTCTGACCTCGACCTACATTTGGTATGCAACACATCATTCCCCCCTAGGGCATCCACTCACCAAAAATTAGAACTGTAGATAGAAAACTGTCAATGATCAATGATTTCCTGATTTTAGGCAAGTGACCTTTGACCTCTGACTTCGACCTCAATTTTGGTACGTGACACATCGTCTCCACCTAGTGTATCCACTCACAAAAAATTGCAACTGTGCATAAAAAACGTTCACAGATATAGACCGGACACGAACACTTCAGTGCTTTCCTGTTTTTGAGGCCAGTGACCTTTGACCTCTGACTTCGACCTTGATTTTGGTACGCGACACATCGTCTCCCCGTAGGGTATCCACTCACCAAAAATTAGAACTGTAGATAGAAAACTGTCCCAGATATAGACCGGACACGGGGGACGGACAAACGGACAGACAGACGGAAACCGCCATCACATAATACGTCCGCCTTTTGGCGGGCGTATAAAAATGATTCTATTGTATGTGTCGTATAGTCAATTAACATTAAGAAGATAGGAAAAATGGTATATGGAAGGTTAGGGTCAGTAAAAATTGCCTTCCCTCACCCCATGTACCATTTTCTGGAACAGCCATTAATACGAAACCAATCATGCTCCTTTCTTCAAAAAAAGTGGAACCCTTTAAATTATTCATTTCAGTAGAAATAAATTTCTGACCAAATCATGGAATTAAACATATTACAATAAACCAGTGATCCACATGGAATATTAATAATTCTCCGTTATCTGGTCTCCCATGATACTGACAAGGGGTAGGCATACTGTGACTGTAGTCTCCAATGGATGATCTAACCAACAGACAAGGTCATTTGGATGCATCACAAACCTGTTTGACTGAGCAAGGTCGAAGCACTCAACATTGGTAGGGTTACGTTTCATTTTTTCACAGAATAGGTCAGTATAATAATCCAGATCCCAACTATCGAAGGCCAAGCCTAGAAATAGAGATCAAGAAAATGTCTAAGTGATGAACATGGACATATTAAAGTTTAAATACATTTGCACATTGTGACTGTTTGTTCCCCTCATTCCCTTCACAATTCGCTGAAATGCACGACGACAACCCCGGGTCAATCTCCGGAAGTCCAACAGGATTTATAATAAACCATTAATAAATTTATCTAAATCATGAAAAATTTGAAAATCAATTTTCCTATTTCTAAGCTTAAACTTACCTTCACATACCTTATTGCTATCGTGTTCCTACGCGATTGCTCTATTGTAAAACCTTACCACAGAACCAAAAGAAATAGTCCCTGTAATGCCCAATGCCAATGCGCGAGTACCCAGAACCCTCTGTCTGACCACGTGACTTCCTTCTTTCCTATTCAACCACAGTGTGAATAACCCATCAGCGGGGAGGCTGGGAGGGCCATCACAGTATGTGAAGGTATGCTTAATCTTAGAAATAGGAAAATTGATTTTCAAATTTTTCATATTTCTTGCGCTGTAAAACTTACCTTCACATACCTTATTGCTAGAATATCATAGCAGGAGGAGGGAAATAGTGGTCAAAACAGAAACGGTCTCGAGCATAGGCGAAGGATAAAACAGGAGTCAGCGAGATAATCGAGTGCCATAAAGACATGTAGCATGACGGTATGGCCATCGATACAATCACCCAGCCCTATATATATATAATAAGCGGGCCTAGTGAATAGCTGACAAGCACTAGACCGAAACCTCCCGCCCCCCCTCTTTTTTTGAAAATTTGGGGAGAGCAGCCACTTACCAGATTTTTAAAAAATGGTAAAACCACTAGGAGGTCTAGTGCGATGAAGACGGGTCCGCAACATGCTGGGCAGCCACCAGGGGTCCCAGCGAGTATATGTCCCGTCTCTGAAGCGTCAAATCCCGGAGGTAGTGTGATACAAAGGTTACATTACTCCTGCAGTAGCAGGCCCTCATGATGTCTGACACGGATCTATTGGTCCATAGAGGCCAGGATGCCGCCATGGCCCTGACCTCATGGGCGGAGACCTTGGATAAAGTAGTTACCTCAAGTGGTACGTCCGTATACGCCAAACGAATGGTTTTGGAAAGCCAGGCAGATATGGTATTTTTCGATATCTCCTGCTTTGAAGAGGGCCCAAAAAGGGATGAATAGACGCACCCGCCCGGCTCTCATATGCTCCACACGGAGAGAGCTCGGACGGGGCACAGGACTCTGTCGTCGTCAACAGCTGCGGACAGGATGTTGTAGAGTGACTGGTTCTTAGCAACAAACTCCGGGAGAGTAGATAACGCCACCCAGGTCCACTTAGGGTTGTATCTCAAAGACCTGAAGTCCAAGGCATGGATTTCTGATACGCGGGTGGCAGATGCAAAGGCAATCAGAAAGACGGTCTTGTAGGAGAGAAACTTCATCTCACAGGTGCCGATGGGTTCGAAGGGCGGCACGGACAGGCGCCTAAGAACCAGTGCCAAATCCCATTTAGGAAGCTGCGGCGTCGGAGTAGGCCTCTCCACCCGAAAGGAACGAAGAAGGGCGGAAAGGTTGACGTCGAGTGATGGGTCGACACCTGTGGTCAATTGAAGTACCCTGGAGATAGCGGACCGATAGCCGTCGACCGTGGCCGGAACAAGCTGCCTGTCATGAAACAGATGCAAAAGGAAGTCTGCTACCTGCTGAAGAGAGGCAGAGGTTGGAATAATTCCACGTCCAAAACACCAGGTAGCGAAAGACTTCCACTTGTTCTGGTACACCGCAGTCATCGATGCTCTGGTGGACCGGACCATCCTTTCGGACGCTTCGACAGAAAATCCAGCCTCAACGAGCTGATGCTGGAGCACTTGAACGCGGTCAGTTGAAATAGACCGGGATTCGAGTGGTACAGGCTGGATCTCGGCTGACGAAGCAGGTTCCACCAAAGCGGCAGCTGATGAGGCACGTCTATGAGAAGATCCATTAGGTCTGCAAACCATGGGCGAGTGGGCCACCACGGAGCCACAAGGTAGACCACGCACGGCTGTGCTTGAATCTTCCAGAGGACTTGCGACAAGATTGCTGGCGGCGGGTGAGCGTACGCAATCATGCCGGACCAGTCCAAAGACAGGGCGTCGACTGCCAGGACTGCTGGATCCGGAACGGGAGACACATAGGCCGGAAGTAGATGGTTCCAACGGGTGGCGAACAGATCCACATTCGGCGTCTCCCATATCCGAGCCATCTGGGCTAAGATGTCTTCGTGAAGCTGCCACTCGGTCGATATTATCTGATTCGGTCTGGATAATGTGTCGGCCAGCACGTTCAGATGACCGGGAATGTGGCGAGCTCGCACAGAAATTTCGTTGTCCCAACAGAGGTTGAAAAATTTCTGTGCTTCATCCAGCAGTTGGGGAGAATGACTTCCTCCCTGCTTGTTTATGTAGGCGAGGACTGTCGAGTTGTCCGTTGCTACTAACAAGCGTTGGTTCTTGAGGTCTGGAAGCAATCTCTGTATGGCCAGGGTTATGGCCTGGAATTCCAATACATTGATATGCATCTTCCTCTGGCTGTCGTTCCACAAGCCGGATATTGACCTCGAACCCAAATGTGCTCCCCATCCTTCCATCGATGCGTCCGTGAACAGTTGACGGGACGGCTGAAAGGGTAGGAAGGAGACACCTATCATCACGTTCTCCGGCTGCAGCCACCAGCGCAGGAGACGTTTTGACATCCTCTGTCACAGGGACAGTCGGATTCAGGTGTCGTTTCGGCCAAAAGTTGTTGAGGTGCATCATCAACGGCCGAAGCTGCAAGCGGCCTCGAGGCGTTACATCCTGAGTCGATGTTAACAGGCCGATCCTGCAGCGAATTGGAGAGCACGTCTGTGCGATGCTGACAGGAACGTCGGCACCGATGTCAGAATTTTCTTCCAGTGGTCTTCCGGAGGTTTCGCTAACGTTGAAAGGGTGTCGTAGGAAACTCCGAGAAAGACTCGAGACTGGGATGGTGTCAACTCCGATTTGCCCTCGTGTGGAAGATAGCCCAGAGCAACAAGGATCTCCCAAACGAATTTGGTGTCCTTGCGGAGTTCTTTCCTGCACTGATTCCGTAGTAGAGAATCGTCGAGGTAGAAGTGATACTTGAGACCTCTGGTGTGCAGGAATGACGCCACCGGGTTGAAAACTCTGGTGAAGACCCAAGGGGACGTGGATAGTCCGAAAGGGAGCACAAGTAACTGGAACTTCCGGTTGCCAACCAGGAAGCGCAGATATTTGTCACTGTGATGAGCCCTGTAGATCGGAACATGCAGGTATGCATCTTGGAGGTCGAGAGACGTCATCCAGTCCCCTTGTAACAGAGCCGAACGAATAGACCGGAACGACTCCATCCGGAAATGAGGAGGTGGGGCCAAGAAGTCCTTGTTTAACCGGCGTAGGTTTATGACCATACGCATTTCGGTGGTGTTCTTCTTGGGGACCAGGAACACCGGAGAATAAAAGCCCGGGGACATATCGGTTGGCGGGAGTTCTATAGCAGCACCCTTCACTACCAACTTGTCCACGGACCTCTGAATCTCCATCAGGTGCTCCCGACGCACAGGAATTCGAGACGACTTGGGTGACGAAGTCAACGGGGGAGTTGTGGCGAACTCCAGCCGATACCCATGACGTAGGGTGTTCAACACCCACGAATCCGCCTGGATTGCCTCCCAATTCCGCCAAAAACTTGCAAGTCTCCCGCCTACCGGAAGCGCCGGATCTGGTGGAATTGGAAACAGCGGCAACGTGCGGTCTCGCCATGCAGAACGAACATCTGCATGGCCCGTGCCCTCATTTCTTGGGAGCTTTAGCGGACTTCCCTTTTCCGCCTCCACGCTTAGAGTGGCCGCTCCCCCCTCCCTTCGAACCTCCGCCTGATTTCGAAGAGGAGGGCGCATCCTTTTTGTTACCAGCCCCGGAAGAAGAACTTGAAGAAGAAGCTTTCTTCGGGGCCGAGGAAGACGATGTCGAGGTCTCTGGGGTCGATCGCTTCCTCTGTTGAGGTGCAAAATAGGAGTGCGTAGTCCTGGCAGCGGACATTTCATTCTGCAGCACTGGGATAATACCCGCAAACAGAAGTCCCGAGGCGGGGGACTGCTCCCTTACGGCTGATCTCACACTGGCTGGGGTATACGTAGGCAGGGCCGCCGACAGTGAGAGACGCCTTAGGGGTACGAACATAGCGGACATGAAGACTGAAGATGCCATCAAGTCCGCGTCCGCACGCGCAGCTGCCGTCAGGAAGTCCTTCATCAGGTTGACGTCATCGACAGGAACGGAAACAAAACCGGAAGATGACGTCTGAGGTATGCGATTAAGTATCGTACGAATGGCATATAAAAACCAGTCTAGATGG
This sequence comes from Hanleya hanleyi, assembly GCA_036873755.1. Classification (NCBI taxonomy): domain Eukaryota; kingdom Metazoa; phylum Mollusca; class Polyplacophora; order Lepidopleurida; family Hanleyidae; genus Hanleya; species Hanleya hanleyi. Next base: position 34,958 of record JAVTVY010011861.1, read on the forward strand.
GAAGTAATCGCTACCTCCTGTCTCGAAGTGTCCTCCAGGAGACAAATCTGACGAACAGAAAGAGGAATATCCTTCTTAGGCGGAGTGGCTCCTATAAACTGATCGAGTTCTGGTTCCTGGACCGCAGCTCGATCATGCCAGGGTGAACGGTGCACTGAATAGGACCGAAAAACGGGTCGCTCCAGAGGGAAGACACCAGTAGATTTCTTAAACAGAGATCTAGATTCCTGTTGTCGTTGCCTCTCATCTTGGGTCTTAGGCAGAGAGAAGGCATCCCGCATGCGCTCAGCATATTCAAAAATGGCTCTGAACGGCGGAAGTGATGTGCGATGAGTAGGCTCTTGTCTGAGATCCGACATCGCAGTGACCCTTCTCGATTCCACAACTGGCGGAGGAGTCATATCCGGAAATAACTCGTAGAGGCGTGCCAATATTTCAGAATAACTGGACGCCGCGAGATCCGGATCAGCATCAAACAAGGAAGTCCGTTCCTCCGCTTCCGGCTCAGCGTTAGCCACTGTCACAGGATCCGCAGAGGTAAACCTGGGCACAAACGAAGGAGGTGTAGGTCTACTACCCCACTAGAGATCAAGTGGTAGCTGAGCTTGGGTAGCGGAAGTCGGCCGTCTTGATGACACAGGGCGAGGTTGATAGCCAGCCCACTCAGGGACCGGAAGTGGTGTCGGTGGTGGTGGTGGAGGCATCAACATGTCACGTTGAAGGGCTGCAAAATCAGCAGATAATCTATTAAACCTGTCGGACAGGCTGGCAGAAATAGATGCTGCTGGGGGGCACTGCCTATCAGAAGGAGGAAGTAATGCGGAACCGGAAGCAGCCGCATACTGTGACATCACAGGCCTAGCTGGGTATCTAAGCAGATGTGGGTGAGCAACCCTAACTTGCCGTCTCGGTATAGGCGCATGATATGGCATAGCATATCTGACAGGCCTAGGAGATGGAGAACGGAAGTAAGCACCTGATGTACCGGAAGTCGGACGTGTAGGTATACGTGCAGAAGGATACATTCGACGGGGTACATCAAATGGTCGGGCTACAGAAGCCACCGAAGGATACGATCTAGGCCTATATACTGCACTACGCACAGGAAGTGGAGAGTACGGAGGTGCAGTATAGGGATCAGCCGGACTGCTATACACCGATGACGTAACCGGAAGTCTGTACATTGATGACGTAGCTGGAGTATCATACATCGATGAAAGACCCGGAACACCATATACCGATGAAGTAACAGGAACATCGTACGTAGAGGCAGTCCTATAGTAGGATGTAGTAGCCGACGTCGGAGCATGCGCAGGAAAAGCAGCGGAAGTTCCGATGTGAGACGATGATACCGGAAGGTAAGAGGATACCGGAAGGTATGATGTAAGAGGTTGCATGTAAGCATCCGATATAATCGGAGCTAGTACCGTAGGCCAGAAGTCGTAGCTGGACACAGGCATACGTGGAAGATGTACCGGTTGAGTAAGCTGCGGGGGTGCTGACAACGGCTGTTGCAGAGGCGCCCTGGATAGTTTCGGCACATTCAGAAGAGAATGGCGAGACTCAGCAAAACCGGAAACAGGTGTAATAATCACCGTAGACTGCACAGGAACTGGTGATATTAGTCGATGAAGCAGCAGGCATCTCCGTAATTTTTGTAGACGGAGATGGGCTGGACCGAGATGTTGACAGATTCTCCGGAAGTGACGGATCCTTGACTGGGGGTATAGTCACACTCTCCGGATTCACTATCCTGAACAGGGAACCTTTGGTCGGAAGTGACGTCACAGATGATGGATCAAAGGTAGCCGTCAAGGTCAAGGGCGTCCCGAGCAATACTTTACCTGCAGGGTGCCCGCCATCTTTGTTCCCCACCTTGGTCCCTAAAACAGAATTACTGCATGGAGGAGGAGAAATTGTAACAACATTCGGTAAATTACGAGGCGAAATTAACTCCGTATCTTGGGTTACGGAAATATCAACAGAGGCAGGCTCGTCCGGCTCGTTCACAGTGGAGCGAGACGGAGAGGCGACCAAGCTCTCGGCCCTAACAAAGCCGGGTGGCGGCAGAATTTCTCCGGCATAAGAACCGACAAGATACTGTTCGAATATATTGTCGGGCCATAGCTCACATTCCGCACAATTAGCATACTGATCGCACCAAACACCTCTACACGGCGGACATGCTGAGTGCGGGTCCGTCGTGGGTTTAGACTGTCCACAAAGAACACAGAAGATGGACGCCATCTTTATTATAATTCCAACGTATACTCCCTGACGTTTAAATATTCCACTCTCTTCTCCAGGTTAATATCCCAGGGAATCTCCGAGGTAATCCAAGGTAATGAACTAGGAATTGCGTGGTACTCCAGATGTAGATCTTGAGACTTTTTTTCACAGAGCACTAGAAACTACGTCTGACCGCTACGGTTGTAGAGGAAAGAAGGAAGTCACGTGGTCAGACAGAGAGGGTTCTGGGTACTCACGCATGGGCATTGGGCATTACAGGGACTATTTCTTTTGGTTCTGTGGTAAGGTTTTACAATAGAGCAATCGTGTAGGAACACGATAGCAATAAGGTATGTGAAGGTAAGTTTTACAGCGCAAGAAATTGGGAGATTTGTCTGCCCGGTGTTGCAGTGTAAAATTACATCGCCACCCACTTGAATAAGACTGTTCCAGTCCATTCGACAGGATATCTGAAAGATGTAATGTTGTGAACAACCAAGAGCGGACTATTTTCTGGAATTGGCTTCTAAAGTTGGTTCTCGAGTGATCCAATTATTAGAGATGTTATAATGTTATCAGAAGTAAATCAACTAGAAGTCTTCATCCTTCATGTCCTTATATTAGACTAGATAGAATGCATCGGTCACCGCCTCTCTGCTTACAAAACGTGATGCTACATAGTTGCGCAATGAGATTGGTATGTGTCCTGTTCGCAAATGTTCAAATACACAAATTCAGTGTTGCATCATGGGAGATGAGCTGATGCTGAAATATGAATACTCAGCCTAAGAAAAGTACATAATTAGACACACCCATGATCCTCTGCCTCGCACCGTTGCTTGCAAGTGTAGGGACTGTGCAAGAGTCTATTGGTGTAGGCTGTTTGATGGGTAAAATTGCCATCTAGTTAGTCTGATCTAATGATACACAATTCCAGTTTATTTGCTTCTGATATTATACAGTGAAACCTGTGAATACTGACACCTGTATAAACTGACCAACCTCTGAATATCAACAGTATCCATCATCTCAATACTTAAATTTAAATATTTTGTGTTTTACTTTTTATGTTTTATTGAACCTTGACAAACCAGAATCCTCTCACAGCCGACACTATAATCTGGTTCCCAGTATGGTCAGTATACACAGGTTAACTGACACTATAATCTGGTTCCCAGTATGGTCAGTATACACAGGTTAACTGACACTATAATCTGGTTCCCAGTATGGTCAGTATACACAGGTTAACTGACACTATAATCTGGTTCCCAGTATGGTCAGTATACACAGGTTAACTGACACTATAATCTGGTTCCCATGTATGGTCACACTATAATCTGGTAGTACACACAGGTTAACTGACACTATAATCTGGTTCCCAGTATGGTCAGTATACACAGGTTAACTGACACTATAATCTGGTTCCCAGTATGGTCAGTATACACAGGTTAACTGACACTATAATCTGGTTCCCAGTATGGTCAGTATACACAGGTTAACTGACACTATAATCTGGTTCACAGTATGGTCAGTATACACAGGTTAACTGACACTATAATCTGGTTCCCAGTATGGTCAGTATACACAGGTTAACTGACACTATAATCTGGTTCCCAGTATGGTCAGTATACACAGGTTAACTGACACTATAATCTGGTTCCCAGTATGGTCAGTATACACAGGTTAACTGACACTATAATCTGGTTCACAGTATGGTCAGTATACACAGGTTAACTGACACTATAATCTGGTTCCCAGTATGGTCAGTATACACAGGTTAACTGACACTATAATCTGGTTCACAGTATGGTCAGTATACACAGGTTAACTGACACTATAATCTGGTTCACAGTATGGTCAGTATACACAGGTTAACTGACACTATAATCTGGTTCACAGTATGGTCAGTATACACAGGTTAACTGACACTATAATCTGGTTCACAATATGGTCAGTATACACAGGTTAACTGACACTATAATCTGGTTCACAGTATGGTCAGTATACACAGGTTTCACTGTCCATGTATTGTACAGTTGAAGTCAACAATGTAAGACAAAGTGAAGAAAACATGGTAAATGGGCTATGGTACCAAGTTCTTTGTTGGCCTTTTCTAGGGCAGATCTTCCACCTTCCATTACTTGTATCTCATTAATGGGCTCCTCTTTCACCTCGATATCAAAGCTCTCAAGGGGTTCTCGATAACGGCATTGGGTCATGCGATCATGGAGGATGGCGGCTATTTTGTCCTCTTCCTCACTGGTTGGTTTGTATTGGTCAGCAAACCGGATGAGGTAGCGAGTGGACACCTCAATCCTTCTAACCTTTTTCAGATCGACACAGTGGCAGATAGAACAGGCATTGGTGGAAAATGCTGTGGAGAAGTTCAACCTAGAGAAATATAACCAAGTGGATAGAATGAGGAAAGTAGATATAGTGAAATTGGATGTTGTGTGGCGCCTGTTTCATCGCGTCAATTAATACTCATATGCTTTAATAGAAGCCAATGAAGGGAACTGCACCTTCAAGGCAAAAGGTCTGAGTTTCGACAAATTTGGAGAAAAGGCATGGAATATATCATACATGTATATTCAAATGAGACCAGTAATGTCAAAGGTGGAATCCAAGATAACTTTCCATGCAGTACTTTACAGTATTCCAATCTGATTGTTTAAACCTAGTCAGTCTTTACTAAGCTGCACATTTTAACATAAGTTTTTGAGAGATCATAGCCAAAATGGTTACCTTGGCAAAATTGATGAGATGGTGATTGTTATGAACCCTGTACTAAGATTCCAGAGTTGGTCTTCATCCAATAATCAATAAAATCTAGGTAAGAATATAAAGCTACCAGTATAATTGCTATGTTAACTTATTGTCAATTATTTCATACAAACAATGCGAAGAGTTTGCATACGGTGGATGCAGGGTTGTCAAGATTTGCTAACAGAAAAGATTATTCAAAATTAGTTGAACTTTGGCCTATTCTATTTCGGCATTTTGAATGTTATTCCTGAAATAAACACCATCTTATTTTACAATTCAGGGGTCTGTTTGAAACTGGACCTTGAGAACACGTTTGGTAGTCCTTTTAGACATACCAGTACTGTAAGATGGTTCAGGAATTTTATCAGTTTGACACATGCAGCAAATCAAGTGAAAACACCGAAGCCAAATCTCCGATTTTGAAGAAGTTGTAACTTGTTGAGGGTTCAGATAAAAGTTTCAATACCTTGGTCCCATTTCTATGAGAAGATCACTTGGTAGGATATCACTGTTTAAGGAGCTTTCCTTACTGATCTTATCCTCCTGGAATGGTATGCCAAATAACCAGACCAGCTTCTTCTCTTCCTCAGCAGACAGACCTATACAAGACAATAAAGGACAAGAAAGTGAAACAGGAATCACAGGCACACATGCAGTCAGTTTCAGTTGAACTACCAAAGTGGTAAATGCGATGTGAGTGGTAATGGTGCCATGATGAGGGAAATAACCATCTGTTAACATGGAGCATTAATGTGACCGCTAACATGAAGAGGGAGGTAAGGGAGAGAAGATGAAGGTACACATGATTTGTAACTTATTCTTCACCTTGGACTGCTTCATCCCTTTTCCCATGCTCTCCTCCCATGGCCAGGCTCTGCACTGATTTATCCACCTCCCGTCATGTCCCCTATTCTGTAATTCTTTGCCCATTGCACCAGCCTCCCCCACCCTTATCATCCGGACCTCCTGTGAACATGCTCTCATACCGCTTGTTGCCTCCCCACTCTTGTCCAGTCTAGTTTTAGTCCCATTGGACAATCATGACAATGCACTCATCCTCTCATTCCACTTGTATCCCCCACCACCACACACACACAATCTCTTGCCCCTGACCATGTTCCGTACACTCGTCTGGCTCACCTACTGTTCTGACCTTATTGGGCAATGTTCTCATCCCTTCCACTCTAATCTGAAGTGGGAAGGCAGCATGCGTTTGTAGGCATATTATGTCTGCTGCCACAAATTTAGGGCAAGAATAATTTGCTCTACATGACTGTAAATGGCTAGTCACACAAGTCCTGTTAATCGTATCATACTTATATCACTGAAATACGGCTGAATGGGACGTTAAACCGTAACTCACTCACTCGAACTCCCTCCCATTCTCTTGTCCTAGACCAAGACAACCAAATCCAAATGTTATAATTCAACTATTCTTGTAATTTTAATTGGCATCCAGTGAATGTGTTCAACAGGAACTATTCTTATTTAGTGCCTAAATATATATATCTTTTGAAATCAATCATTAGTAATATTGAAAAAGAAGAAGTTGAATTTACCAGAATTGTATGTTGGCACGATACATGTACAATACTACAGTGTAATATTGCATTTAATTTTTCATGAATTATATGTTCTTGTCAAAATACCTATCCAGAACAATTACATTAAACAATATATTCCTATTGAGAGATGCAGGCTGTTCACCTACAATCTTAGTCATGGCGAAGACGGATGTTCGGTATCCTCATCGCTCTTGCATTCCCCTCCCACCTCACAACCTTGTCCTGAAAAAGTTCAGGTTTCTAATGACATTTTCTGATTACGTTTACTCACACTCGGACTCCAGATCCACATAATAGCAAGCCTCAGTTTGGAGACTACCGACTTCCCTTCCAGCTGTGGATTTGATTGCCATCTTTACAACATCGGCTGAGCCAGGACTGAGGGCAGGCCACTTGTACAATCTGACGATCCCCCGCCCCATGGTCTGCAAACAGTGTAAATAGTAAAACAACAAATCAGACCCATTTTTTCCTTCAATTTAAGGCAATATTTGCCACTAAAGTGATTAATACCATAGATGTGTTCCGAACTTCGGGTTTTGTAATGAATTTTTTCAACAGCAGGCAGGTTTGGAAAAGAGCGGTACAGGTCACAGTAATTTTTTGTAAAGAATTCCTCTCATTTTCCATCTAATTTTATACATGTTCGAGTTGCTCCGTAAACAAATATGGCCACCACTGACCAATCAAAATTGTTGAGTTTCCCAGTACCGGGTTTCATGGCGAAAAAACACCATAACTCAAGGCCCCATAAAAAAAAGCCTTATTTCCCATCACGAAAAGTCAGAAAAAGTCGGAAGGACGGGCGGTCCTTCTTTATTTTCGGAAGGGCATAGGAATGATTCAGTTCATTCAAGAATTCACTGATATTAAGATAGTGATAGTCTAATTTGGTCCTAAAATGGTATATATACAAACCAGTTCTTTAAAACTTTACCCTATGTCGATGAAATTTTACAACAAATAACAAATACCATACTGGCGATGATGGTAATACGATCAGACACACACGAACTTGCCCCACAACAGCTGTAGCGTGCTACAACAAGCATCCGAAGAGCATCACAACAGTTGCTGGTGCAAACCAGAGTCAGTTCAGGCTCATTTTCATACCAAAATAAACACCAACAAGGCAGGTGAGAAAAAAATAAAAAGAAATCGGGAAGGGCGGAAAAATCAAGGTGGACGGTAATGGGAAACAAGGCATTTTTTTTTATGGGGCCTAACTCGCATATTTTCTTCTGGAGCAACGTAAACCGAGGACTTTTTTTAGACCCTGACCCATCGATCTATTGGTTCAGTGGTTCCGGAGATTAATAGTATTAGATTTACCTACATGTACATGTAGGATTTACGAACTAATCTAAGATGGTCACCGGGACTTTCAACCAATCAGCCTCAGTCATTTTTTGGAAACTTTTCAGGAAACAAAATTAAGTAAAATATGTTTTGATCTGAAAATATGGAGCGGGGGAATAGCTCTGGGGAGGGGGTAGTTCAACAAGAACCCTACTGACATTTAATTTTGTGATACCTACATAATCAATATCACAAAATTAAATGTCAGTAGGGTTCAGCTTGTTGAACTAGGGAGGGGGTAGATGTGTCCAAGGGGGTGTACGTCGTCGTTGGGGGGGGGGGGAGGGGCGTCTAAGATTTCCACCACCACCAAGGCTGATACCGTACTTCTTAGGAAGGGTATGTCTTTCTCTAGCTGGTAGTCGGAGAATGCTCCCTCTATCTCAGAATTGTCCTCCTTTGAAAGGGCTTCGCTGTGCCCGCGGTCCCGTACGGCACCTGCAGCCGGCTTCTCTGGTAATGACCCCTTTTGAGATTATCTCTAGATCTAATGCGCAATTATGCTAGATATTTGCATTACAAAACTTTATCCACAAATCTGTTTATGACAACTGACCTTGGTCTAAATAAATATTATGCAGGACTGAGAGAAGTGCATGTAACCTACAAACGACTAACGTTGTTGTTGGTGTCCCGGAAAACTTATCACGGTCACAGCGACATTGCGAGGGGAAAAAAAACGTGATGACGTGAAGGCTCAACAATCTCTGCAACGTATTCCCAAATGCCCACCTAAAAGGGTTCGTTATCGATCCAACAAATTTTCCCTGGTAATTCAACCCGACAATGCGACGGAAGTAACGTTCAGCTAACAAAAACCTTCTTTTCCCGTTGCACGCCACGCACGTGGGCTGGATTTCCCCCAACGTAAATAAAGTCAACCCGAAACTCAGATGTTCCACATTGACCTAGTTCCAAATGTACAGCTTGCAGTGCACAGCACAACACTGGTCGACACGGCTGGTGCCATGGTCACAAGGTAACAGTTACTTTTGACAGAAAGCGCGGCAAAATCTCACTGAAATCTTTGAGATCCGAATTTATTCATCTGCACAAGTCCAGGTAATCCCTAAAACCTATCGATTGATACACTGGCTCGCGAGGATGAATTTATTGGGCTTCGAGTTAAGAACGTATAAAGTACATTACACAGTATAATTTGTTCTATAATTTGGCTTGATTAAACAATAGTATATGATACATTACAAACCGGGGTAATAATTATATTAGCCACAAAATATCATCCAACAATTTTGTCTTTAATTAAACCATATGGGGTATTCAATGAAATCATATCAAATTTATTGGAAGTCTTTAAATAATGAGAAGATAATCATCAAAATCATTGGGTTTTTTAAATTATAACTTTCTTACAATTTTTTACTATATCATACAAATCTTGTTAACACTAACAGTATCTTAAAAATATATAGCAACAGGGAAAGCATGTCAAATTAAGCTTAATGAAAATACTAAAGCCTTTAGGCTATTATATGTCTCTATGTGATCCATCTGGAAATAGTCTACTTTTGTTTAATAACTGTGCTGAATTACTGTGCTGAATTGCTCACAGCAGGGCTGATTTCAATGAAACCAAATTATCAGCACTTCTTTTTACTAGCTTGATGAAAAGCATTCATGGGGCACCAGCCCTATCAATATGCAATGCCTGGTCTAATGTATAATTGTCTAAGTAAGCACACCGGAGCAAGCAGAGGCAGATTTTGATAAAGCCAGGAAAATACACTACAATGATATTGGAGTTGAAGTCTAAATCTGATATTCAGGGATTGATGCAATTGAAATTGTTGGGCTGTGAGGATTTCCTTAGTTTAGCTTTGTGTAAATGAATCGTATCGGTATGCGAATTGCTTTCTATTGTTTCATTGAATCCCGCATCTGGCCCACCTCTTTCTGAATTATACAAACATTTTGACATCATTAACCACCAAAACCAGCCAACCTGTACCGACGGTGAAGTGAAAGAGGAAATAAATACCCTAGAACAGTCTGACCATGAAAATAACCATCTTTCTGAGCCAATCTCCTTAAGGGAAATAAAGACGGCTATTAAAACTCTAAAAAATAAAAAATCAGCCGGTCCTGATAGGCTAACAAATGAAATGTTAAAATACGGGCAACTCTCTCTTCTTTCTCCTATCACCAAATTGTTTAATTGTATCCTGCAGGCTGGAATTTTCCCATCGATGTGGGCCCAGGGCTACATAGTTCCAGTTCATAAAAAAGGCGCCAAAGGAGAGGTATCAAATTATAGGGGAATCACTATCCTGAACAGTCTCGGCAAACTTTTCACTAAACTCCTTAATAACAGACTCTCAAACTTCCTGGAAGAAAGTAACATCCTTCCAGAAGAACAAGCTGGCTTCCGTCCAGATCGTCGAACAACAGACAATCTTTACATTATTTCTACTCTTACAGATAATTATGTTAAGAAAAAGAAAAAATTATTCTTCTGTTTTGTCGACTTTAAGCAAGCACTCGACTCGGTTTGGCATGACGGTTTGTTCTTGAAGCTCCTTCGAATAGAAGTTAGTGGAAAGTTCTACAAACTCATTAAAGACACATACAAAAACAGTACTTCAAGTCAAGCAAAACAACTCGCTCTCGCCTAAGTTAGAAAGCTTGGTGGGAGTCCGCCAGGGAGACAACCTCAGTCCTACCCTCTTTAACGTATTCGTTCATGACCTCCAGTTCAACCACACCGAAAATGACTCGCCCTTATTACATAAAGAGGCTATATCACACCTAATGTATGCAGATGGTTTAGTAATAATGTCGAAATCTGAGGGCGGTTTGCAAAATAGCCTTAATCAACTAAAAGTACTGTAGCACCTGGCATCTCAACATAAATACTGATAAAACTAAAGTAATGATTCTACAACAGCGAAAACGGAAGAACTCATCTCCTGTTTTTCAGATAGGTGATACAACACTACAAATAGTTCAATCCTACCGATACCTAGGGACTACTTTGAACGACAAAGGCCAGTTCATAGACACTGCACTCGACTTGAAGCAAAGAGCTCAGAAGGCATTATAAAAAAAATACGGAAAGTATCTAATAATAGTGAACTCCCAATAAACATCCAAGTTAAACTCTTCCAGACCTTAATTAAGCCTATTCTAGTGTAACGGTTCACCGTTTGTGTAGAGAACAGTTTGAATCAGGAGCCGTGTACTACCGCTGGAATGTGGAAGAACGACCTTGACCCGTGTCGTCAGCGTCGAGCAAGGCAGATATTAGAAATGCATTCCCCCGTATTTCTCGCTTACCAGAGCGGGATAGGAGTTGCCCTTTACGTGGAATTTTCTCTACAAATTATGGATTGGGATGGCATGCTCATTTATGAACTATGAACTGTAATTTCGCTGTGGAAGACGATCTTCGGTTCGGTCGAAACGTCTCCGTTCGTGAGGAAGCCTCCTGTGAGGACTTTTTGGGTGTGGAGAGTGCACACCCTATTTAAACTCGAGCTGACATTCCAATCGAGGAGAGACCAGAAAGAGAGAGCTGGAGAAACACGTCCAGGTCAGCCTGTAACTTATTGATTTTGGCATAATTTTCGGTTGGGCCGTCAGGGCAGTTGTTTTGGCCTGGGAATCTAAAAGGTTATAAATCCTGTAATTAGTGTAACCTGTAAAAACACGCCAATCCAATGAGAATTTGCCGGCTCGCATTTTCGGTGTGGAAACGTGTTTGTGGTTATACTATAGTTTAGGGAACACGTCCGACTGGCGTGTTGTATGTACATGTAGTTGGGGGTATTCTATAATACTGTAATGAGACATGCGTTTGCCTGTAGCACATTTAGGCAACTTGCATGGTCTAACTTCAGTATAAAATAGGGCTTTTAGTGTCTATACCAGTAGGTTGATAATTTCGACAATATTGCTGTGCTATCTCGCTGCACTGGGACTTAAGCCACAATATTTGTTGATCTTCTTGACCGTGTAGCGGTATATGACTATAGTCAGGAGATTCCCTCCCTCCCCAGAAACATACAACTGCACTAAATACCGAGATACATCAACCAAGTTTCCCCCTGCCATAATCCTACAACGTATCGTGGAGCCTGTTTATTCGTCGCCGACAGCCGGGCAACGCTTTACGGGACGGAAACGGTCGCAGTATTACAGCCGGCGGGCGAGACAAGACACGGCGGGCGAGCCATTTTCGTCGGGAAACATCGATAAACTGGGCCGGGCGCTTTGGGAGCAGGACAGGCCGCAAACAGTTACACGGACGGCGTATAGCTGGCCATCGACAAGTTACAGATGCAGCTTACAGATTCAACTGGAAGGACATGTGTCTTTATCACACATACGAGCAGATAAAGACGCACAGATCACAAACAGTACAGTACCAGTCCAGCCAGACCGATCACCATTATACCGTCAAGAAAGATACAGAACACAGATTCCACCAAGAGGAATATGTGTATTTATCACACATACAAGCAAATAAAGACACACAGATTATAAACAGTACAGTACAAGTCCAGATATACAGACCACAGATTATACAGTCAAGAAAGCCACAGACCACAGATCCCACAGGGAGGATATGCGTATTTATCACGCATAAAGGCACGGTGCAGGTGGGCTCACTTTTACCGATGTAAAAGCGGTAACAAGACATACAGATTCCAGTAGGATACGTGTATTTATCACACGTTACAGAAGGCGGGCTTCCTTTTACCGATGTAAAAGTGGTAACAAGGCTTACAGACTGTACGGTCAAGCCCAGGGCACAGATTACAACGGCAGTTTACAGACCGTACGATGTTTCATCGGTACCAGTTGAAATAGTAATAGCACATTATATACCCATGTAATTGTCCTGACCTTCACGGAAGTGGTGCGTGATACTTACCTGAGAGATCGTCGTGCAGTGTGTAGTCACAGGCCGGGCTATAGACGGGTCGCAGCAGCCGTAAGGGTTGAGACGCCGGGCTATACTTACCTGTGCGGGAAGCAGACTGGTGAGCTGACAAGTTAGGGTCAGGCTCCGACGACTGGGGGTGAAGTACACGCCGAGTTGCCACGTCTCTGGAGAGAGCGTCGCCGCCGCGACATTCCAACGACTGGGGGTCGTCTCTGGAGAGAGCGTTACCGCCGTAACGTTCCAACGGGCCGTGACGTTTCAGCGACTTGGTGCTATATCTGGAGAGAGCGTCACTGCCGTGACGTTCCAACGCCTGAGGGTATCTGTATATCGGGGAGACCGTTACCGCCGTAGCGTTCCAACGGGCCTTGACGTTTCCACGCCTGGGCGACGTATCTGGAGAGAGCGTTATATCCTTAACGTTCCGACGACTGGGTGTCATTCCTGGAGAGAGCGTTATATCCATAACGTTCCAACGACGGAAGAGAAGGGCCAGCAGCCAGGCCGCCCTTATCCCCAGAAGAGAAGGGCCAGCAGCCAGGCCGCCCGTACCGCGCATTAAAGCACTATATTAACTGTAAAGTTATATGCATACACTCTCATATATATATTATTACCATATAACATCAAGTTTAAACTGCACAGCTTCTCTTCTATTATCCACATATACCCCAGGGATACGTTAACTCTATATGCACACACTCTCTCAGGGGCACGTATCCGTGAACCTTATATGCACACACCAGGGGCACGTATCCGTGAACCTTATATGCACACCCCAAGTGTACGTATCCGTTAACTTGTGTGCACACATCACGTGTATATATACATCAAGTTTATTTGCAAACACTCTCCTAGTGTCTGTACATATATGTAAATATCCTAACGTTACATCTCCTTAGACATTCTGTCTAAGCCACGCGGTTCTACGCTATTATTTGTAACCGCGTATACTATTTGTGCAGAATATACCATAATAGACCTTTACATGAGCGTCAGTCATCCTTGTAGGGTTGTGATCATCTCTTCGAGCCCCGGATCCCTACTAATGAAGGGGTTAACGTAGCTAAACACTACGACTGGTCCTGCTCGTACACGTTACACGGAGAAAACTGGTGGCAGCGGTGGGATCTGGCCTGATCTACAACAGAAGAGAACAACCGACTACTAGAGATGACCGACAACGACGTGGCGACAACACCATTAACCATGAGTTCTCCAGCGACAACCCCGAGACGTCCGGGCATAGCGGGTCTACGGGCTATCCTACAGGGGAGAGGGCTATCGAGGATACCTGTTCCAGCCACTTTGAGGCCGGTAGAAGCACCGGCCGAGCTGTCAACGCCCGCCATCGTCGAGACTGAGACTTCGTCGACTATCCGAGTGCTACTAGAGGGCCTCAAAAGCTTACAGGCAGAGATGCAGACGATGCGGGCGACCTTCAATCAGACGATGATGGGAGCCCCACCGCACACGTCCACACCCAGGGCCGAAGAGGGTACTACCAGAACCCCCATAGACCAGCCTGTACGGGAACAGACGATTTGCGACCGGGTCGCAGAAGCTGGCGACCGGGTCGCAGAGGGCCGCGACCGGGTCGCAGAAGGGCACCATTCAGCGGCTGATACCAGTGGGGGAGCCACAGTCACGACCATCCCTGTTTTCCGTAAGAAGTTGGTTAAGGCTTCGACCTACGATGGAAGTACGCCCTGGAGAGATCACCTGGTACATTTTGAATATTGCGCAGCCTTAAACCAGTGGACGCTGGAAGAGAAGGGACAGCACTTGGCCGTATCCCTGCGGGGGCCAGCACAACAGGTTCTCTCTAGTCTGAAGATGAAACCAGGGGAGGCAAATTTCATCTGCCTACGTGATGTCTTGGAGAGACGCTTCGCTCCGCCTAACCAAACAGAGCTGTATAAGTCCAAGCTGAAGTCCAGGCGACGACTGAGGGGAGAAGATCTACCCGAACTGGGCCAAGCTCTGGTGAGACTCAGCCGGATGGCCTACCCAGACGCCGGTGATGAGGTCCAAGACACCCTGGCCCGTGACCAATTCTTTGAGGCAATTGAAGAAGACTTACGGTTCAAAGTCTGGCAGTGCCGCCCGAAGTCCCTAGACGAGGCTGTGCATGCAGCAGTGGAAGTAGAGGCCTTCCAAGACGCCCAGCGTCGACGTCCCGACCCCACGGCCAGAGCCGCTGCGGGAGAAGCCATCCCGGCTGACGTTCCGGAGGATGATGAGGACGCGCAGGCCCGACTTCGAGCAGAGATTGCTACTCTGATGGAAGAATTTAAGAGGCGCTTCCCAGGACGGGGACGCTCAAGTTCAAGGCGGGGGTAGAGGACGGGAAGACAACCACGACGGGGATGTTGGAGATGCGGAGAAGACGGCCATTTTAGGGCGGCGTGCCCTAGACGTTCACCCTCCCCGCCCCCGAGACGACCGCCCGGGTCCGGGAATCCACCAAAGCCCCAGGGACCCAAGCCTGCACTTCATAATCAGGGAGAAGCGGGGATATACCTACCCGCGTCCATCGGGCCGGTGAAGGTGATGTGCTGTGTGGACTCCGGAGCATCTATCTCCTTGATCAGCCGCCGGATATGGGAACAGCTTGACCCAGATGTGAAACCAGTCCTTCGAGACTCCCGGTACCAGTCCATCAAGGTAGCTGACGGTTCCCATATGCCTTTACTCGGAGAGGGAGACTTCAGGATATCGATCCAGGGGACGGTGTGGAAGCACACGCTGGTTGTGGGAGACTTGTCCATCGACGCCATCTTGGGGTACGACTTCCTGTATCGCCACGGCTGTATACTTGACGCAAGAGGCCATCGATTGAAGCTGGGAGGCAAGTACCTGCAATGCGAGGTCGTAGGAAGTTTCGATTGCTATCGTTTGGCCCTGGCTGAGACCATCACCATACCGCCTAGAACCCAGATGCTTGCCCCGGCCAGGGTGGAAGACGCACCGCCGGGGGAGATTGGACTAGTAGAGGGGGAGCTCGCATTTACGGAGAAGACCGGCCTAGTCCTGGCGAGAACACTCTCTCGAGTTGCATCTGATGGTAGTGTGCCTATTCGTATGCTGAACGCCTCCGACGAGTCTACAGTCATCCATGCTGGTACCTTCTGTGGTAGTATGTCCACACTAGGTGATGCCCCGGTAGAGCCTACAGAGCCGAGGGCGCGGACGACGACCCTGCCGGCATATATGCGGCCGGCGTTGGAGAAGTCCAAGGATGGCCTGAGTGCAGCCCAGCTGAGGGAAGTTGAACGAATGCTGAGTCGACACGCTGGTTTGTTCGCTGCCGATGATGATGACCTTGGACGTACGACCAGGGTGCAGCACCAAATAAAGACGGGAAGTGCACCCCCGATCCGTATTCCACCTAGAAGACCGCCCCTTCATGCTCGATGGGAGATCGACAAGCAGGTTGACGAGATGGTACGACGAGGTGTGGTCGAGCCCTCCGAGGGACCGTGGTCGGCCCCTGTCGTCCTGGTGAAGAAGAAGGACGGGAAATCTAGATTCTGCGTCGATTACCGGGCCCTGAATGACGTCACGGAGAAAGACGCATATCCTCTGCCGAGGATCGATGACAGTCTTGACGCACTGAACGGGGCACAGTGGTGGTCTACCCTCGACCTGATGTCCGGATACTGGCAGGTTGAATTGGCGCCGGAAGATCGATGCAAGTCCGCGTTTTCCACCCGGAAAGGCCTGTACCAGTTCCGCGTTATCGGGCTGTGCAACGCCCCAGGAACTTTTGAACGCCTGATGGAAGCAGTATTGGCCGGTCTGCACTACGAGACGTGCCTCATTTACCTCGACGATATCATCGTGTTCGGGAAGACGTTCACCGAGATGCTGGCCAACCTGGAGGTGGTGTTCCAGAGACTACAACTTCACGGGCTTAAGTTGAAACCCTCCAAGTGTGTCATTGGCGCCCGAAAAGTCACCTACCTGGGACACGTCGTGTCCGGCGCCGGTATCGAGACGGAACCGGAGAAGGTCCAGGCTGTGAGAGACTGGCCCACCCCAGTCTCCCAGACCGAGGTACGGAGTTTCCTCGGATTGTGTAGCTATTACCGGAGGTTCGTCAAAGACTTTGCGACCGTGGCAGCGCCCCTGCATCAACTTACCCAGAAGGAGAAGAGCTTCGTGTGGACCGACGATTGTCAGATCGCATTTGAGACCCTGAAGGAGAAGATGATAGCGGCGCCCATCCTAGCCATGCCCGACATGTCCAAACCGTTTATCCTGGACACGGATGCCAGCGGCTGGGGCATCGGAGCCGTTCTGTCCCAAGAGATCGACGGACAGGAGAGGGTGGTGGCCTATGGCAGCAGGGTACTCACCAAGGCTGAGAAGGCATACTGCGTGACCAGGCGCGAACTCCTGGCGGTGGTCCACTTCATTAAGTCGTGGCGGCACTACCTCTACGGGAAGAAGTTCCTACTGCGCACCGACCACGGGTCCTTGAGGTGGCTCATGAGATTCAAAGAGCCGGAGGGGCAACTCGCAAGGTGGATCCAAGCTCTGTCGACCTATCAATTTGACATCGTCCACCGACCAGGCCGTAAGCATCAGAATGCTGACGCGATGAGCAGACGTCCGTGCAAGCAGTGTGGTCGTTCCTCCGAGACCGAAGACGGAGAGACGGCGGCGGCCCGGGCTGTGACCATATCTCCACCCAACGAGGACTTTGCAGCGGCCCAAGCTGCAGACGCGGAGCTACTTCCGGTGATTGAATGGGTGAAGGCTGGTACCAGACCTCGGTGGGACCTGGTCTGTCAACACAGCGGGGTAACAAAGGCGCTGTGGGGAGCATACGACGCCTTGTCCCTGGAAGGAGACCTCCTGGTGCGACGTTGGTATGACTTGCGAGGCCGGGAGAAGGCCAAGTTACTGGTGGTCCCGAGGGCCCTGCAAAAGAGGATACTTAAGGAATGTCATGACAGCCCGACTGGAGGACACCTGGGGGTGTTTAAAACGTTGAGGAAGGTGCGACAAGCATACGCCTGGGTTGGCCTGCAGCGTGACGTTCGACAGTGGTGCCGGAGCTGCGACACGTGCAGTCGGAGGAAGCAGGCCGGGAAGAAACCCCGGGGACAGCACCGCGGGATGATGACGGGATGCCCCGGAGAACGCATCGCCGTGGACTTGATGGGTCCTCTCTCCCTGACGACGAGAGGAAATCTGCATATTGTGGTTATCTGTGACTATTTCACGAAGTGGGTGGAGGCTGTGGCACTTCCGGACCAAGAAGCGGAGACGGTGGCCCAGGCTGTGATTGACTTCTACGTCAGCCGGTTCGGTGTCCCCTCCCTGATACATTCGGACCAGGGGCGGAACTTTGAGAGCAAAGTGTTCGAGGGGATGTGCCGGATCCTCGGCATGAAGAAGACGCGGACGACGGCGTACCATCCGCAGTCAAACGGCCAAGTTGAGAGGTTCAACAGGACTCTGGGTCAGATGCTTCATGCTAGTGCCGCCCGCCACCCCGACGATTGGGACATGTATATTCCACTAACACTGATGGCGTACCATGCGGCCGCACACGAGACTACGGGGTATACGCCGAATATGATGACGTTTGGCCGGGAGGTGACTCTACCGGCTCACCTGACAGTTGGGTCTCCCCCGGGTGAGAGAACGGAGCCCGTGCCGTGGGTCGGGGACCTTCGTGACCACTTAGTGGACGTCCATGAGGATGCGAGAGAAAATAGTGGGAAGGCCCTGAGACGGCAGAAGCGCCTGTATAACCTGAAGGCCAAGGCGCAAAGATTCGGCCCCGGAGACCAGGTCTCTCTGCATACCGTAGTGACCCGGCCAGGACAGATACGGAAGCTTCGAGACCGGTGGCTGGGACCGTTTGTGGTGGAGGCGGCATTGTCGGACGTTACCTACCGGATCCGGAGTGACGACGGGAGGCGACAGATCGTCCATGTTGACCGAGTCAAACCATGTTATCCGCGGCTGGACGTGGAGGGTGATGATACACCGTCGGAGAGCGGCAGTGACGACGGCGGCGACCAGCAGGGGCCGGAAACGGCTTACGCAGAGCCTTACGCCGTGACCCACCCGGTAGCCGTGCAGCCACCCATAGGCCAGCCCCAGACGAGCCGGAGTGGACGCGTCATCCGGCCGCCGGCCTGGCAGGGCGAATTCGAGTTGGAACCGCGGGGAACGCCGGATAGCGAGTTGGCGGACGAGCCAGAGGGAGTGGCCGAGGGTGAGGCAGCCCCCACACACGCGACGACGACCCGCGGTCGGCGAGTGGTGAAGCCT
>JAVTVY010011862.1:0-51947 GCA_036873755.1 Hanleya hanleyi
ATTTCTCAGGAACTGCTGCATGGATCTTTCTCAAATTTGGTACACAGGTTCCCCTTGGGGTCTAGTTGTGCAAGATACAAATCCAATATGGCCACCAGGCAGCCATCTTGGATTTCCCCATGAAACCTTGTTATCGCGATTTCTCAGGAACTACTGCATGGATTTTTCTCAAATTTGGTACACAGGTTCCCCTTGGGGTCTAGTTGTGCAAGATACCTTTTCTGGTCCGATTCGAAAATCCAATATGGCCGCCAGGCAGCCATCTTGGATTTCCCCATGAAACCTTATAGCGATTTCTCAGGAACTACTGGATGGATCTTTCTCAAATTTGGTACACAGATTCCCTTTTGGGGTCTAGTTGTGCAAGATACCTTTTCTGGTCCGATTCGAAAATCCATTATGGCCACCAGGCAGCCATCTTGGATTTCCCCATGAAACCTTTTTATCGCGATTTCTCAGGAACTACTTCATGGATCTTTCTCAAATTTGGTACACAGGTCCCCCTTGGGGTCTAGTTGTGCAAGATACCTTTTATGGTCGGATTCGAAAATCCAATATGGCAAGCAGGCAGCCATCTTGGATTTCCCCCATTAAACCTTGTTATCGCGATTTCTCAGGAACTGCTGCAAGGATCTTTCTCAAATTTGGTACACAGGTTCCCCTTGGGGTCTAGTTGTGCAAGATACCTTTTCTGGTCCGATTCGAAATTCCAATATGGCCACCAGGCAGCCATCTTGGATTTCTCCATGAAACCTTGTTATCGCGATTTCTCAGGAACTGCTGCATGGATCTTTCTCAAATTTGGTACACAGGTTCCCCTTGGGGTCTAGTTGTGCAAGATACAAATCCAATATGGCCAGCAGGCAGCCATCTTGGATTTCCCCATGAAACCTTTTTATCGCGATTTCTCAGAAACTACTTCATGGATCTTTCTCAAATTTGGTACACAGGTCCCCCTTGGGGTCTAGTTGTGCAAGATACCTTTTATGGTCGGATTCGAAAATCCAATATGGGAAGCAGGCAGCCATCTTGGATTTCCCCCATTAAACCTTGTTATCGCGATTTCTCAGGAACTACTGCATGGATCTTTCTCAAATTTGGTACACATGTTCCCCTTGGGGTCTAGTTGTGCAAGATACCTTTTCTGGTCCGATTCGAAATTCCAATATGGCCACCAGGCAGCCATCTTGGATTTCCCCATGAAACCTTGTTATCGCGATTTCTCAGGAACTGCTGCATGGATCTTTCTCAAATTTGGTACACAAGTTCCCCTTGGGGTCTAGTTGTGCAAGATACAAATCCAATATGGCCAGCAGGCAGCCATCTTGGATTTCCCCATGAAACCTTGTTATCGCGATTTCTCAGGAACTACTGCATGGATTTTTCTCAAATTTGGTACACAGGTTCCCCTTGGGGTCTGGTTGTGCAAAATACCTTTTATGGTCGGATTCGAAAATCCAATATGGCAAGCAGGCAGCCATCTTGGATTTCGCCCATTAAACCTTGTTATCGCGATTTCTCAGGAACTACTGCATGGATCTTTCTCAAATTTGGTACACAGATTCCCTTTTGGGGTCTAGTTGTGCAAGATACATTTTCTGGTCCGATTCGAAAATCCATTATGGCCACCAGGCAGCCATCTTGGATTTCCCCATGAAACCTTGTTATCGCGATTTCTCAGGCACTACTGCATGGATCTTTCTCAAATTTGGTACACAGGTTCCCCTTGGGGTCTAGTTGTGCAAGATACCTTTTCTGTTCCGATTCGAAATTCCAATATGGCCACCAGGCAGCCATCTTGGATTTCCCCATGAAACCTTGTTATCGCGATTTCTCAGGAACTGCTGCATGGATCTTTCTCAAATTTGGTACACAGGTTCCCCTTGGGGTCTAGTTGTGCAAGATACAAATCCAATATGGCCAGCAGGTAGCCATCTTGGATTTCCCCATGAAACCTTGTTATCGCGATTTCTCAGGAACTACTGCATGGATTTTTCTCAAATTTGGTACACAGGTTCCCCTTGGGGTCTAGTTGTGCAAGATACCTTTTCTGGTCCGATTCGAAAATCCAATATGGCCGCCAGGCAGCCATCTTGGATTTCCCCATGAAACCTTATCGCGATTTCTCAGGAACTACTGCATGGATCTTTCTCAAATTTGGTACACAGATTTCCTTTTGGGGTCTAGTTGTGCAAGATACCTTTTCTGGTCCGATTCGAAAATCCATTATGGCCACCAGGCAGCCATCTTGGATTTCCCCATGAAACCTTTTTATCGCGATTTCTCAGGAACTACTTCATGGATCTTTCTCAAATTTGGTACACAGGTCCCCCTTGGGGTCTAGTTGTGCAAGATACCTTTTATGGTCGGATTCGAAAATCCAATATGGCAAGCAGGCAGCCATCTTGGATTTCCCCCATTAAACCTTGTTATCGCGATTTCTCAGGAACTGCTGCAAGGATCTTTCTCAAATTTGGTACACAGGTTCCCCTTGGGGTCTAGTTGTGCAAGATACCTTTTCTGGTCCGATTCGAAATTCCAATATGGCCACCAGGCAGCCATCTTGGATTTCCCCATGAAACCTTGTTATCGCGATTTCTCAGGACCTGCTGCATGGATCTTTCTCAAATTTGGTACACAGGTTCCCCTTGGGGTCTAGTTGTGCAAGATACAAATCCAATATGGCCAGCAGGCAGCCATCTTGGATTTCCCCATGAAACCTTGTTATCGCGATTTCTCAGGAACTACTGCATGGATTTTTCTCAAATTTGGTACACAGGTTCCCCTTGGGGTCTAGTTGTGCAAGATACCTTTTCTGGTCCGATTCGAAAATCCATTATGGCCACCAGGCAGCCATCTTGGGTTTCCCCATGAAATCTTGTTATCGCGATTTCTCAGGAACTACTGCATGGATCTTTCTCAAATTTGGTACACAGATTCCCTTTTGGGGTCTAGTTGTGCAAGATACCTTTTATGGTCGGATTCGAAAATCCAATATGGCATGCAGGCAGCCATCTTGGATTTCCCCCATTAAACCTTGTTATCGCGATTTCTCAGGAACTACTGCATGGATCTTTCTCAAATTTGGTACACAGGTTCCCCTTGGGGTCTAGTTGTGCAAGATACCTTTTCTGGTCCGATTCGAAAATCCATTATGGCCACCAGGCAGCCATCTTGGATTTCCCCATGAAACCTTGTTATCGCGATTTCTCAGGCACTACTGCATGGATCTTTCTCAAATTTGGTACACAGGTTCCCCTTGGGGTCTAGTTGTGCAAGATACCTTTTATGGTCGGATTCGAAAATCCAATATGGCATGCAGGCAGCCATCTTGGATTTCCCCCATTAAACCTTGTTATCGCGATTTCTCAGGAACTACTGCATGGATCTTTCTCAAATTTGGTACACAGGTTCCCCTTAGGGTCTAGTTGTGCAAGATACCTTTTTCGGTCCGAATCGAAATTCCAATATGGCCACCTGGCGGCCATCTTAGATTTCCCACTTCGAAACCACTTGTTATGCGTTTCTCAGGGAACTGCTGCATGGATCTTTCTCAAATTTGGTACACAGGTTCCCTTTTGGGGTCTAGTTGTGCAAGATACCTTTTCTGGTCCGATTCGAAAATCCATTATGGCCACCAGGCAGCCATCTTGGATTTCCCCATGAAACCTTGTTATCGCGATTTCTCAGGCACTACTGCATGGATCTTTCTCAAATTTGGTACGCAGGTTCCCCTTGGGGTCTAGTTGTGCAAGATACCTTTTCTGGTCCGATTCGAAATTCCAATATGGCCACCAGGCAGCCATCTTGGATTTCCCCATGAAACCTTGTTATCGCGATTTCTCAGGAACTGCTGCATGGATCTTTCTCAAATTTGGTACACAGGTTCCCCTTGGGGTCTAGTTGTGCAAGATACAAATCCAATATGGCCACCAGGCAGCCATCTTGGATTTCCCCATGAAACTTTATCGCGATTTCTCAGGAACTACTGCATTGATCTTTCTCAAATTTGATACACAGGTTCCCTTTGGGGTCTAGTTGTGCAAGATACCTTTTCTGGTCCGATTCGAAAATCCAATATGGCCGCCAGGCAGCCATCTTGGATTTCCCCATGAAACCTTATCGCGATTTCTCAGGAACTACTGGATGGATCTTTCTCAAATTTGGTACACAGATTCCCTTTTGGGGTCTAGTTGTGCAAGATACCTTTTCTGGTCCGATTCGAAAATCCATTATGGCCACCAGGCAGCCATCTTGGATTTCCCCATGAAACCTTTTTATCGCGATTTCTCAGGAACTACTTCATGGATCTTTCTCAAATTTGGTACACAGGTCCCCCTTGGGGTCTAGTTGTGCAAGATACCTTTTATGGTCGGATTCGAAAATCCAATATGGCAAGCAGGCAGCCATCTTGGATTTCCCCCATTAAACCTTGTTATCGCGATTTCTCAGGAACTGCTGCAAGGATCTTTCTCAAATTTGGTACACAGGTTCCCCTTGGGGTCTAGTTGTGCAAGATACCTTTTCTGGTCCGATTCGAAATTCCAATATGGCCACCAGGCAACCTCTTGGATTTCCCATGAAACCTTGTTATCGCGATTTCTCAGGAACTGCTGCATGGATCTTTCCTCAAATTTGGTACACAGGTTCCCCTTGGGGTCTAGTTGTGCAATCCCCAAAATCCCAGCCATGGCCAGCAGGCAGCCATCTTGGATTTCCCCCACATGGCTCCCTTAATTGTATCACGATTTCTCAGGAACTACTGCATGGATTTTCTCAAATTTGGTACACAGGTTCCCCTTGGGGTCTAGTTGTGCAAGATACCTTTTCTGGTCGATTCGAAAATCCATTATGGCCGCAGGCAGCCATCTTGGGTTTTCCCCAGCGAGAATCTTGTTATCGCGATTTCTCGGGAACTACTTTCATGGATCTTTCTCAAATTTGGTACACAGATTCACTTTTGGGGTCTAGTTGTGCAAGATCCCTTTTTTGGTCCGATTCAAAAAGCCAATATGGCCACCAGGCAGCCATCTTGGATTTCCCCATGAAACCTTGTTATCGCGATTTCTCAGGAACTACTGCATGGATCTTTCTCAAATTTGGTACACAGGTTCCCCTTGGGGTCTAGTTGTGCAAGATACCTTTTCTGGTCCGATTCGAAAATCCAATATGGCCACCAGGCAGCCATCTTGGATTTCCCCATAAATCCTTATCGCGATTTCTCAGGAACTACTGCATGGATCTTTCTCAAATTTGGTACACAGATTCCCTTTTGGGGTCTAGTTGTGCAAGATACCTTTTCTGGTCCGATTCGAAAATCCATTATGGCCACCAGGCAGCCATCTTGGGTTTCCCCATGAAACCTTGTTATCGCGATTTCTCAGGAACTACTGCATGGATCTTTCTCAAATTTGGTACACAGGTTCCCCTTGGGGTGTAGTTGTGCAAGATACCTTTTCTGGTCCGATTCGAAAATCCAATATGGCCACCAGGCAGCCATCTTGGATTTCCCCATGAAACCTTATCGCGATTTCTCAGGAACTACTGCATGGATCTTTCTCAAATTTGGTACACAGATTCCCTTTTGGGGTCTAGTTGTGCAAGATACCTTTTCTGGTGCGATTCGAAAATCCATTATGGCCACCAGGCAGCCATCTTGGATTTCCCCATGAAACCTTGTTATCGCGATTTCTCAGGAACTACTGCATGGATCTTTCTCAAATTTGGTACACAGGTCCCCCTTGGGGTCTAGTTGTGCAAGATGCCTTTTATGGTCGGATTCGAAAATCCAATATGGCAAGCAGGCAGCCATCTTGGATTTCCCCCATTAAACCTTGTTATCGCGATTTCTCAGGAACTACTGCATGGATCTTTCTCAAATTTGGTACACAGGTTCCCCTTGGGGTCTAGTTGTGCAAGATACCTTTTCTGGTCCGATTCGAAATTCAAATATGGCCACCAGGCAGCCATCTTGGATTTCCCCATGAAACCTTATCGCGATTTCTCAGGAACTACTGCATGGATCTTTCTCAAATTTGGTACACAGAATCCCTTTTGGGGTCTAGTTGTGCAAAATACCTTTTCTGGTCCGATTCGAAAATCCATTATGGCCACCAGGCAGCCATCTTGGATTTCCCCATGAAACCTTGTTATCGCGTTTCTCAGGAACTACTGCATGGATCTTTCTCAAATTTGGTACACAGGTCCCCCTTGGGGTCTAGTTGTGCAAGATACATTTTTTTGTCCGATTTGAAAATCCAATATGGCCACCGGGCAGCCATCTTGGATTTCCCCATGAAATCTTGTTATCGCGATTTCTCAGGAACTACTGCATGGATCTTTCTCAAATTTGGTACACAGGTTCCCCTTGGGGTCTAGTTGTGCAAGAAACCTTTTTTGGTCCGATTTGAAATTCCAATATGGCCACCAGGCAGCCATCTTGGATTCCCCCATGAAACCTTGTTATCGCGATTGCTCAGGAACTGCTTCATGGATCTTTTTCAAATTTGGTACACAGGTTCCCCTTGGGGTCTAGTTGTGCAAGATACAAATCCAATATGGCCGCCAGGCAGCCATCTTGGATTTCCCCATGAAACCTTATCGCGATTTCTCAGGAACTACTGGATGGATCTTTCTCAAATTTGGTACACAGATTCCCTTTTGGGGTCTAGTTGTGCAAGATACCTTTTCTGGTCCGATTCGAAAATCCATTATGGCCACCAGGCAGCCATCTTGGGTTTCCCCATGAAACCTTGTTATCGCGATTTCTCAGGAACTACTGCATGGATCTTTCTCAAATTTGGTACACAGATTCCCTTTTGGGGTCTAGTTATGCAAGATACCTTTTATGGTCGGATTCGAAAATCCAATATGGCAAGCAGGCAGCCATCTTGGATTTCCCCCATTAAACCTTGTTATCGCGATTTCTCAGGAACTACTGCATGGATCTTTCTCAAATTTGGTACACAGGTTCCCCTTGGGGTCTAGTTGTGCAAGGTAGCTTTTCTGGTCCGATTCGAAAATCCAATATGGCCGCCAGGCAGCCATCTTGGATTTCCCCATGAAACCTTATCGCGATTTCTCAGGAACTACTGCATGGATCTTTCTCAAATTTGGTACACAGATTCCCTTTTGGGGTCTAGTTGTGCAAGATACTTTTTCTGGTCCGATTCGAAAATCCATTATGGCCACCAGGCAGCCATCTTGGATTTCCCCATGAAACCTTTTTATCGCGATTTCTCAGAAACTACTTCATGGATCTTTCTCAAATTTGGTACACAGGTCCCCCTTGGGGTCTAGTTGTGCAAGATACCTTTTATGGTCGGATTCGAAAATCCAATATGGCAAGCAGGCAGCCATCTTGGATTTCCCCCATTAAACCTTGTTATCGCGATTTCTCAGGAACTACTGCATGGATCTTTCTCAAATTTGGTACACAGGTTCCCCTTGGGGTCTAGTTGTGCAAGATACAAATCCAATATGGCCAGCAGGCAGCCATCTTGGATTTCCCCATGAAACCTTGTTATCGCGATTTCTCAGGAACTACTGCATGGATTTTTCTCAAATTTGGTACACAGTTTCCCCTTGGGGTCTAGTTGTGCAAAATACATTTTATGGTCGGATTCGAAAATCCAATATGGCAAGCAGGCAGCCATCTTGGATTTCGCCCATTAAACCTTGTTATCGCGATTTCTCAGGAACTTCTGCATGGATCTTTCTCAAATTTGGTACACAGATTCCCTTTTGGGGTCTAGTTGTGCAAGATACCTTTTCTGGTCCGATTCGAAAATCCATTATGGCCACCAGGCAGCCATCTTGGATTTCCCGATGAAACCTTGTTATCGCGATTTCTCAGGCACTACTGCATGGATCTTTCTCAAATTTGGTACACAGGTTCCCCTTGGGGTCTAGTTGTGCAAGATACCTTTTCTGGTCCGATTCGAAATTCCAATATGTCCACCAGGCAGCCATCTTGGATTTCCCCATGAAACCTTGTTATCGCGATTTCTCAGGAACTGCTGCATGGGTCTTTCTCAAATTTGGTACACAGGTTCCCCTTGGGGTCTAGTTGTGCAAGATACAAATCCAATATGGCCACCAGGCAGCCATCTTGGATTTCCCCATGAAACCTTGTTATCGCGATTTCTCAGGAACTACTGCATCGATTTTTCTCAAATTTGGTACACAGGTTCCCCTTGGGGTCTAGTTGTGCAAGATACCTTTTTCGGTCCGAATAGAAAATCCAATATGGCCACAAGACGGCCATCTTGGATTTCCCCATGAAACCTTGTTATCGCGATTTCTTGGAAACTACTTCATGGATCTTTCTCAAATTCGGTACACAGGTTCCCCTTGGGGTCTAGTTGTGCAAGATACCTTTTCTGGTCCGATTCGAAAATCCAATATGGTCACCAGGCAGCCATCTTGGATTTCCCCATGAAACCTTGTTATCGCGATTTCTCAGGAACTACTGCATGGATCTTTCTCAAATTTGGTACACAGGTTCCCCTTGGGGTCTAGTTGTGCAAGATATCTTTTCTGGTCCGATTCGAAAACCCAATATGGCCACCAGGCAGCCATCTTGGATTTCCCCATGAAACCTTGTTATCGCGATTTCTCAGGAACTGCTGCATGGATCTTTCTCAAATTTGGTACACAGGTTCCCCTTGGGGTCTAGTTGTGCAAGATACAAATCCAATATGGCCACCAGGCAGCCATCTTGGATTTCCCCATGAAACCTTGTTATCGCGATTTCTCAGGAACTACTGCATGGATCTTTGTCAAATTTGGTACACAGGTTCCCCTTGGGGTCTAGTTGTGCAAGATACCTTTCTGGTCCGATTCGAAAATCCAATATGGCCACCAGGCAGCCATCTTGGATTTCCCCATGAAACCTTGTTATCGCGATTTCTCAGGAACTACTGCATGGATCTTTCTCAAATTTGGTACACAGGTCCCCCTTGGGGTCTAGTTGTGCAAGATACCTTTTATGGTCGGATTCGAAAATCCAATATGGCAAGCAGGCAGCCATCTTGGATTTCCCCCATTAAACCTTGTTATCGCGATTTCTCAGGAACTACTTCATGGATCTTTCTCAAATTTGGTACACAGGTTTCCCTTGGGGTCTAGTTGTGCAAGATACCTTTTCTGGTCCGATTCGAAAGTCCAATATGGCCACCAGGCAGCCATCTTGGATTTCCCCATGAAACCTTGTTATCGCGATTTCTCAGGAACTGCTGCATGGATCTTTCTCAAATTTGGTACACAGGTTCCCCTTGGGGTCTAGTTGTGCAAGATACAAATCCAATATGGCCAGCCGGCAGCCATCTTGGATTTCCCCATGAAACCTTGTTCTCGCGATTTCTCAGGAACTACTGCATGGATCTTTCTCAAATTTGGTACACAGATTCCCTTTTGGGGTCTAGTTGTGCAAGATACCTTTTCTGGTCCGATTCGAAAATCCATTATGGCCACCAGGCAGCCATCTTGGATTTACCCATGAAACCTTGTTATCGCGATTTCTCAGGAACTACTGCATGGATCTTTCTCAAATTTGGTACACAGGTCCCCCTTGGGGTCTAGTTGTGAAAGATACCTTTTATGGTCGGATTCGAAAATCCAATATGGCAAGCAGGCAGCCATCTTGGATTTCCCCCATTAAACCTTGTTATCGCGATTTCTCAGGAACTACTGCATGGATCTTTCTCAAATTTGGTACACAGGTTCCCCTTGGGGTCTAGTTGTGCAAGATACCTGTTCTGGTCCGATTCGAAAATCCAATATGGCCGCCAGGCAGCCATCTTGGATTTCCCCATGAAACCTTATCGCGATTTCTCAGGAACTACTGCATGGATCTTTCTCAAATTTGGTACACAGATTTCCTTTTGGGGTCTAGTTGTGCAAGATACTTTTTCTGGTCCGATTCGAAAATCCATTATGGCCACCAGGCAGCCATCTTGGATTTCCCCATGAAACCTTTTTATCGCGATTTCTCAGGAACTACTTCATGGATCTTTCTCAAATTTGGTACACAGGTCCCCCTTGGGGTCTAGTTGTGCAAGATACCTTTTATGGTCGGATTCGAAAATCCAATATGGCAAGCAGCCAGCCATCTTGGATTTCCCCATGAAACCTTGTTATCGCGATTTCTCAGGAACTGCTGCATGGATCTTTCTCAAATTTGGTACACAGGTTCCCCTTGGGATCTAGTTGTGCAAGATACAAATCCAATATGGCCAGCAGGCAGCCATCTTGGATTTCCCCATGAAACCTTGTTATCGCGATTTCTCAGGAACTACTGCATGGATTTTTCTCAAATTTGGTACACAGGTTCCCCTTGGGGTCTAGTTGTGCAAAATACATTTTATGGTCGGATTCGAAAATCCCATATGGCAAGCATTCAGCCATCTTGGATTTCGCCCATTAAACCTTGTTATCGCGATTTCTCAGGAACTACTGCATGGATCTTTCTCAAATTTGGTACACAGATTCCCTTTTGGGGTCTAGTTGTGCAAGATACCTTTGCTGGTCCGATTCGAAAATCCATTATGGCCACCAGGCAGCCATCTTGGATTTCCCCATGAAACCTTGTTATCGCGATTTCTCAGGCACTACTGCATGGATCTTTCTCAAATTTGGTACACAGATTCCCTTTTGGGGTCTAGTTGTGCAAGATACCTTTTCTGGTCCGATTCGAAAATCCATTATGGCCACCAGGCAGCCATCTTGGATTTCCCCATGAAACCTTTCTATCGCGATTTCTCAGGAACTACTTCATGGATCTTTCTCAAATTTGGTACACAGGTCCCCCTTGGGGTCTAGTTGTGCAAGATACCTTTTATGGTCGGATTCGAAAATCCAATATGGCAAGCAGGCAGCCATCTTGGATTTCCCCCATTAAACCTTGTTATCGCGATTTCTCAGGAACTACTGCATGGATCTTTCTCAAATTTGGTACACAGGTTCCCCTTGGGGTCTAGTTGTGCAAGATACCTTTTCTGGTCCGATTCGAAATCCAATATGGCCACCAGGCAGCCATCTTGGATTTCCCCATGAAACCTTGTTATCGCGATTTCTCAGGAACTGCTGCATGGATCTTTCTCAAATTTGGTAAACAGGTTCCCCTTGGTGTCTAGTTGTGCAAGATACAAATCCAATATGGCCAGCAGGCAGCCATCTTGGATTTCCCCATGAAACCTTGTTATCGCGATTTCTCAGGAACTACTGCATGGATTTTTCTCAAATTTGGTACACAGGTTCCCCTTGGGGTCTAGTTGTGCAAGATACCTTTTCTGGTCCGATTCGAAAATCCATTATGGCCACCCGGCAGCCATCTTGGGTTTCCCCATGAAACCTTGTTATCGCGATTTCTCAGGAACTACTGCATGGATCTTTCTCAAATTTGGTACACAGATTCCCTTTTGGGGTCTAGTTGTGCAAGATACCTTTTATGGTCGGATTCGAAAATCCAATATGGCAAGCAGGCAGCCATCTTGGATTTCCCCCATTAAACCTTGTTATCGCGATTTCTCAGGAACTACTGCATGGATCTTTCTCAAATTTGGTACACAGGTTCCCCTTGGGGTCTAGTTGTGCAAGATACCTTTTTTGGTCCGATTCGAAAATCCAATATGGCCACCAGGCAGCCATCTTGGATTTCCCCATGAAACCTTATCGCGATTTCTCAGGAACTACTGCATGGATCTTTCTCAAATTTGGTACACAGGTTCCCCTTGGGGTCTAGTTGTGCAAGATACAAATCCAATATGGCCAGCAGGCAGCCATCTTGGATTTCCCCATGAAACCTTGTTCTCGCGATTTCTCAGGAACTACTGCATGGATCTTTCTCAAATTTGGTACACAGATTCCCTTTTGGGGTCTAGTTGTGCAAGATACCTTTTCTGGTCCGATTCGAAAATCCATTATGGCCACCAGGCAGCCATCTTGGATTTACCCATGAAACCTTGTTATCGCGATTTCTCAGGAACTACTGCATGGATCTTTCTCAAATTTGGTACACAGGTTCCCCCTTGGGGTCTAGTTGTGAAAGATACCTTTTATGGTCGGATTCGAAAATCAATATGGCAAGCAGGCCATCTTGGATTTCCCCATGAAACCTTGTTATCGCGATTTCTCAGGAACTACTGCATGGATCTTTCTCAAATTTGGTACACAGGTTCCCCTTGGGGTCTAGTTGTGCAAGATACCTTTTTGGTCCGATTCGAAAATCCAATATGGCCACCAGGCAGCCATCTTGGATTTCCCCATGAAACCTTGTTATCGCGATTTCTCAGGAACTACTGCATGGATCTTTCTGCAATTTGGTACACAGGTTCCCCTTGGGGTCTAGTTGTGCAAGATGCCTTTTTTGGTCCGATTCGAAAATCCAAAATGGCCACCAGGCAGCCATCTTGGATTTCCCCATGAAACCTTGTTATCGCGATTTCTCAAGAACTACTGCATGGATCTTTCTCAGAATTTGGGCCACACAGAGTCCCCCGCGGGGTCTGGTTGATACGGGAATACGCTTTTTTAGTCAGGATTCCAAAATCCAATATGGCAAGCAGACAGCCATCTTGGATTTCCCCCATTAAACCTTGTTATCGCGATTTCTCAGGAACTACTGCATGGATCTTTCTCAAATTTGGTACACAGGTTCCCCTTGGGATCTGGTTGTGCAAGATACAAATCAATATGGCCAGCAGGCAGCCATCTTAGCGTTTCCCGTAGAGAAACCTTGTTATCGCGTTTCTCAGGAACTACAGGATTTTCTCTCAAATTTGGTACACGGGTTCCGCCAAGGGGTCTGGTGGCTGCAAATACATGTTATGGTCGAAAGTTCAATCCAATATGGCAAGCATTCAGCCATCTTGGATTTCGCCCATTAAACCTTGTTATCGCGATTTCTCAGGAACTACTGCATGGATCTTTCTCAAATTTGGTACACAGATTCCCTTTTGGGGTCTAGTTGTGCAAGATACCTTTTCTGGTCCGATTCGAAAATCCATTATGGCCACCAGGCAGCCATCTTGGATTTCCCCATGAAACCTTGTTATCGCGATTTCTCAGGCACTACTGCATGGATCTTTCTCAAATTTGGTACGCAGGTTCCCCTTGGGGTCTAGTTGTGCAAGATACCTTTTCTGGTCCGATTCGAAATTCCAATATGGCCACCAGGCAGCCATCTTGGATTTCCCCATGAAACCTTGTTATCGCGATTTCTCAGGAACTGCTGCATGGGTCTTTCTCAAATTTGGTACACAGGTTCCCCTTGGGGTCTAGTTGTGCAAGATACAAATCCAATATGGCCACCAGGCAGCCATCTTGGATTTCCCCATGAAACCTTGTTATCGCGATTTCTCAGGAACTACTGCATCGATTTTTCTCAAATTTGGTACACAGGTTCCCCTTGGGGTCTAGTTGTGCAAGATACCTTTTTCGGTCCGAATAGAAAATCCAATATGGCCACAAGACGGCCATCTTGGATTTCCCCATGAAACCTTGTTATCGCGATTTCTTGGAAACTACTTCATGGATCTTTCTCAAATTCGGTACACAGGTTCCCCTTGGGGTCTAGTTGTGCAAGATACCTTTTCTGGTCCGATTCGAAAATCCAATATGGCCACCAGGCAGCCATCTTGGATTTCCCCATGAAACCTTGTTATCGCGATTTCTTGGAAACTACTTCATGGATCTTTCTCAAATTCGGTACACAGGTTCCCCTTGGGGTCTAGTTGTGCAAGATACCTTTTCTGGTCCGATTCGAAAATCCAATATGGCCACCAGGCAGCCATCTTGGATTTCCCCATGAAACCTTGTTATCGCGATTTCTTGGAAACTACTGCATGGATCTTTCTCAAATTCGGTACACAGGTTCCCCTTGGGGTCTAGTTGTGCAAAATACCTTTTATGGTCGGATTCGAAAATCCAATATGGCAAGCAGGCAGCCATCTTGGATTTCGCCCATTAAACCTTGTTATCGCGATTTCTCAGGAACTACTGCATGGATCTTTCTCAAATTTGGTACACAGATTCCCTTTTGGGGTCTAGTTGTGCAAGATACCTTTTCTGGTCCGATTCGAAAATCCATTATGGCCACCAGGCAGCCATCTTGGATTTCCCCCATTAAACCTTGTTATCGCGATTTCTCAGGAACTACTGCATGGATCTTTCTGAAATTTGGCACACAGGTTCCCCTTGGGGTCTAGTTGTGCAACATACCTTTTCTGGTCCGATTCGAAAATCCAATATGGCCACCAGGCAGCCATCTTGGATTTCCCCATGAAACCTTATCGCGATTTCTCAGGAACTACTGCATGGATCTTTCTCAAATTTGGTACACAGATTCCCTTTTGGGGTCTAGTTGTGCAAGATACCTTTTCTGGTCCGATCCGAAAATCCATTATGGCCACCAGGCAGCCATCTTGGATTTCCCCATGAAACCTTTTTATCGCGATTTCTCAGGAACTACTTCATGGATCTTTCTCAAATTTGGTACACAGGTCCCCCTTGGGGTCTAGTTGTGCACGATACCTTTTATGGTCGGATTCGAAAATCCAATATGTCAAGCAGGCAGCCATCTTGGATTTCCCCCATTAAACCTTGTTATCGCGATTTCTCAGGAACTACTGCATGGATCTTTCTCAAATTTGGTACACAGGTTCCCCTTGGGGTCTAGTTGTGCAAGATACCTGTTCTGGTCCGATTCGAAAATCCAATATGGCCGCCAGGCAGCCATCTTGGATTTCCCCATGAAACCTTATCGCGATTTCTCAGGAACTACTGGATGGATCTTTCTCAAATTTGGTACACAGATTCCCTTTTGGGGTCTAGTTGTGCAAGATACCTTTTCTGGTCCGCTTCGAAAATCCATTATGGCCACCAGGCAGCCATCCTGGATTTCCCCATGAAACCTTTTTATCGCGATTTCTCAGGAACTACTTCATGGATCTTTCTCAAATTTGGTACACAGGTCCCCCTTGGGGTCTAGTTGTGCAAGATACCTTTTATGGTCGGATTCGAAAATCCAATATGGCAAGCAGGCAGCCATCTTGGATTTCCATTAAACCTTGTTATCGTTGATTTCTCAGAACTACTGCATGGATCTTTCTCAAATTTGGTACATAGGTTCC
This sequence comes from Hanleya hanleyi, assembly GCA_036873755.1. NCBI lineage: Eukaryota > Metazoa > Mollusca > Polyplacophora > Lepidopleurida > Hanleyidae > Hanleya > Hanleya hanleyi. Next base: position 15,132 of record JAVTVY010011862.1, read on the forward strand.
CCTTGGGGTCTAGTTGTGCAAGATATCTTTCTGGTCCGATTCGAAATTGACAGGCCACCAGGCAGCCATCTTGGATTTCCCCATGAAACCTTTGTTATCGCGATTTCTCCAGAACTGCTGCATGGATCTTTTCAAATTTGGTACACAGGTTCCCCTTGGGTCTAGTTGTGCAAGATACAAATCCAATATGGCCAGCAGGCAGCCATCTTGGATTTCCCCATGAAACCTTGTTATCGCGATTTCTCAGGAACTACTGCATGGATTTTTCTCAAATTTGGTACGGTTCCCCTTGGGGTCTAGTTGTGCAAGATACTTTCTTTAGAATGGTCCGATTCGGAAATCCAATATGGCCACCAGGCAGCCCCATGAAACCTTGTTATCGCGATTTCTCAGGAACTACTGCATGGATCTTTCTCAAAATTTGGTACACAGGTTCCCCTTGGGGTCTAGTTGTGCAAGATACCTTTTCTGGTCCGATTCGAAAATCCAATATGGCCACCAGGCAGCCATCTTGGATTTCCCCATGAAACATTGTTATCGCGATTTCTCAGGAACTACTGCATGGATCTTTCAAATTTGGTACACAGGTTCCCCTTGGGTCTAGTTGTGCAAGATACCTTTTTCTGGTCCGATTCGAAAATCCAATATGGCCGCCAGGCAGCCATCTTGGATTTCCTAAGAAACCTTATCGCGATTTCTCAGAACTACTGGATGGATCTTTCTCAAATTTGGTACACATGATTCCCTTTTGGGGTCTAGTTGTGCAAGATACCTTTTCTTGGTCCGATTCGAAACCATTATGGGCCACTCAGGCAGCCATCTTGGATTTCCCCATGAAACCTTTTATCGTGATTTCTCAGGAACTACTTCATGATCTTTGTCAAATTTGGTACACAGGTCCCCCTTGGGGTCTAGTTGTGCAAGATACCTTTTTATGGTCGGATCTGAAAATCCAATATGGCAAGCAGGCAGCCATCTTGGATTTCCCCATTAAACCTTGTTATCGCGATTTCTCAGGAACTACTGCATGGATCTTTCTCAAATTTGGTACACAGGTTCCCCTTGGGGTCTAGTTGTGCAAGATACGTTTTTTTGGTCCGATTCGAAAATCCAATATGACCACCAGGCAGCCATCTTGGATTTCCCCATGAAACCTTGTTATCACGATTTCTCAGGATCTGCTGCATGGATCTTTCTCAAATTTGGTACACAGGTTCCCCTTGGGGTCTAGTTGTGCAAGATACAAATCCAATATGGCCAGCAGGCAGCCATCTTGGATTTTCCCATGAAACCTTGTTATCGCGATTTCTCAGGAACTACTGCATGGATCTTTCTCAAATTTGGTACACAGATTCCCTTTTGGGGTCTAGTTGTGCAAGATACCTTTTCTGGTCCGATTCGAAAATCCATTATGGCCACCAGGCAGCCATCTTGGGTTTCCCCATGAAACCTTGTTATCGCGATTTCTCAGGAACTACTGCATGGATCTTTCTCAAATTTGGTACACAGATTTCCTTTTGGAGTCTAGTTGTGCCAGATACCTTTTATGGTCGGATTCGAAAATCCAATATGGCAAGCAGGCAGCCATCTTGGATTTCCCCCATTAAACCTTGTTATCGCGATTTCTCAGGAACTACTGCATGGATCTTTCTCAAATTTGGTACACAGGTTCCCCTTGGGGTCTAGTTGTGCAAGATACCTTTTCTGGTCCGATTCGAAATTCAAATATGGCCACCAGGCAGCCATCTTGGATTTCCCCATGAAACCTTATCGAGATTTCTCAGGAACTACTGCATGGATCTTTCTCAAATTTGGTACACAGAATCCCTTTTGGGGTCTAGTTGTGCAAGATACCTTTTCTGGTCCGATTCGAAAATCCATTATGGCCACCAGGCAGCCATCTTGGATTTCCCCATGAAACCTTGTTATCGCGATTTCTCAGGAACTACTGCATGGATCTTTCTCAAATTTGGTACACAGATTCCCTTTTGGGGTCTAGTTGTGCAAGATACCTTTTCTGGTCCGATCCGAAAATCCATTATGGCCACCAGGCAGCCATCTTGGATTTCCCCATGAAACCTTTTTATCGCGATTTCTCAGGAACTACTTCATGGATCTTTCTCAAATTTGGTACACAGGTCCCCCTTGGGGTCTAGTTGTGCACGATACCTTTTATGGTCGGATTCGAAAATCCAATATGTCAAGCAGGCAGCCATCTTGGATTTCCCCCATTAAACCTTGTTATCGCGATTTCTCAGGAACTACTGCATGGATCTTTCTCAAATTTGGTACACAGGTTCCCCTTGGGATCTAGTTGTGCAAGATACCTGTTCTGGTCCGATTCGAAAATCCAATATGGCCGCCAGGCAGCCATCTTGGATTTCCCCATGAAACCTTATCGCGATTTCTCAGGAACTACTGGATGGATCTTTCTCAAATTTGGTACACAGATTCCCTTTTGGGGTCTAGTTGTGCAAGATACCTTTTCTGGTCCGATTCGAAAATCCATTATGGCCACCAGGCAGCCATCTTGGATTTCCCCATGAAACCTTTTTATCGCGATTTCTCAGGAACTACTGCATGGATCTTTCTCAAATTTGGTACACAGGTCCCCCTTGGGATCTAGTTGTGCAAGATACCTTTTATGGTCGGATTCGAAAATCCAATATGGCAAGCAGGCAGCCATCTTGGATTTCCCCCATTAAACCTTGTTATCGCGATTTCTCAGGAACTACTGCATGGATCTTTCTCAAATTTGGTACACAGGTTCCCCTTGAGATCTAGTTGTGCAAGATACCTTTTTCGGTCCGATTCGAAAAACCAAGACGGCCACCAGGCAGCCATCTTGGATTTCCCATGAAACCTTGTTATCACGATTTCTCAGGAACTACTGCATGGATCTTTGTCAAATTTGGTACACAGGTTCCCCTTGGGGTCTAGTTGTGCAAGATACAAATCCAATATGGCCAGCAGGCAGCCATCTTGGATTTCCCCATGAAACCTTGTTATCGCGATTTCTCAGGAACTACTGCATGGATTTTTCTCAAATTTGGTACACAGGTTCCCCTTGGGGTCTAGTTGTGCAAGATACCTTTTCTGGTCCGATTCGAAAATCCATTATGGCCACCAGGCAGCCATCTTGGGTTTCCCCATGAAATCTTGTTATCGCGATTTCTCAGGAACTACTGCATGGATCTTTCTCAAATTTGGTACACAGATTCCCTTTTGGGGTCTAGTTGTGCAAGATACCTTTTATGGTCGGATTCGAAAATCCAATATGGCAAGCAGGCAGCCATCTTGGATTTTCCCCATTAAACCTTGTTATCGCGATTTCTCAGGAACTACTGCATGGATCTTTCTCAAATTTGGTACACAGGTTCCCCTTGGGGTCTAGTTGTGCAAGATACCTTTTCTGGTCAGATTTGAAAATTCAATATGGCCACCAGGCAGCCATCTTTGATTTCATGAAACCTTATCGCGATTTCTTTCAGGAACTACTGGATGGATCTTTCTCAAATTTGGTACACAGATTCCTTTTTGGGGTCTAGTTGTGCAAGATACCTTTTCTGGTCCGATTCGAAAATCCATTATGGCCACCAGGCAGCCATCTTGGATTTACCCATGAAACCTTGTTATCGCGATTTCTCAGGAACTACTGCATGGATCTTTCTCAAATTTGGTACACAGGTCCCCCTTGGGGTCTAGTTGTGAAAGATACCTTTTATGGTCGGATTCGAAAATCCAATATGGCAAGCAGGCAGCCATCTTGGATTTCCCCCATTAAACCTTGTTATCGCGATTTCTCAGGAACTACTGTATGGATCTTTCTCAAATTTGGTACATAGGTTCCCCTTGGGGTCTAGTTGTGCAAGATATCTTTTCTGGTCCGATTCGAAATTCCAATATGGCCACCAGGCAGCCATCTTGGATTTCCCCATGAAACCTTGTTATCGCGATTTCTCAGGAACTGCTGCATGGATCTTTCTCAAATTTGGTACACAGGTTCCCCTTGGGGTCTAGTTGTGCAAGATACAAATCCAATATGGCCACCAGGCAGCCATCTTGGATTTCTCCATGAAACCTTGTTATCGCGATTTCTCAGGAACTACTGCATGGATTTTTCTCAAATTTGGTACACAGGTTCCCCTTGGGGTCTAGTTGTGCAAGATACCTTTTCTGGTCCGATTCGAAAATCCATTATGGCCACCAGGCAGCCATCTTGGGTTTCCCCATGAAACCTTGTTATCGCGATTTCTCAGGAACTACTGCATGGATCTTTCTCAAATTTGGTACACAGATTCCCTTTTGGGGTCTAGTTGTGCAAGATACCTTTTATGGTCGGATTCGAAAATCCAATATGGCAAGCAGGCAGCCATCTTGGATTTTCCCCATTAAACCTTGTTATCGCGATTTCTCAGGAACTACTGCATGGATCTTTCTCAAATTTGGTACACAGGTTCCCCTTGGGGTCTAGTTGTGCAGGATACCTTTTATGGTCCGATTCGAAAATCCAATATGGCCACCAGGCAGCCATCTTGGATTTCCCCATGAAACCTTATCGCGATTTCTCAGGAACTACTGCATGGATCTTTCTCAAATTTGGTACACAGATTCCCTTTTGGGGTCTAGTTGTGCAAGATACCTTTTCTGGTCCGATTCGAAAATCCATTATGGCCACCAGGCAGCCATCTTGGATTTCCCCATGAAACCTTGTTATCGCGATTTCTCAGGAACTACTGCATGGATCTTTCTCAAATTTGGTACACAGGTCCCCCTTGGGGTCTAGTTGTGCAAGATACCTTTTATGGTCGGATTCGAAAATCCAATATGGCAAGCAGGCAGCCATCTTGGATTTCCCCCATTAAACCTTGTTATCGCGATTTCTCAGGAACTACTGCATGGATCTTTCTCAAATTTGGTACACAGGTTCCCCTTGGGGTCTAGTTGTGCAAGATACCTTTTCTGGTCCGATTCGAAAATCCAATATGGCCGCCAGGCAGCCATCTTGGATTTCCCCATGAAACCTTATCGCGATTTCTCAGGAACTACTGCATGGATCTTTCTCAAATTTGGTACACAGATTCCCTTTTGGGGTCTAGTTGTGCAAGATACTTTTTCTGGTCCGATTCGAAAATCCATTATGGCCACCAGGCAGCCATCTTGGATTTCCCCATGAAACCTTTTTATCGCGATTTCTCAGGAACTACTTCATGGATCTTTCTCAAATTTGGTACACAGGTCCCCCTTGGGGTCTAGTTTTGCAAGATACCGTTTATGGTCGGATTCGAAAATCCAATATGGCAAGCAGGCAGCCATCTTGGATTTCCCCCATTAAACCTTGTTATCGCGATTTCTCAGGAACTACTGCATGGATCTTTCTCAAATTTGGTACACAGGTTCCCCTTGGGGTCTATTTGTGCAAGATACAAATCCAATATGGCCAGCAGGCAGCCATCTTGGATTTCCCCATGAAACCTTGTTATCGCGATTTCTCAGGAACTACTGCATGGATTTTTCTCAAATTTGGTACACAGGTTCCCCTTGGGGTCTAGTTGTGCAAAATACCTTTTATGGTCGGATTCGAAAATCCAATATGGCAAGCAGGCAGCCATCTTGGATTTCGCCCATTAAACCTTGTTATCGCGATTTCTCAGGAACTACTGCATGGATCTTTCTCAAATTTGGTACACAGATTCCCTTTTGGGGTCTAGTTGTGCAAGATACCTTTTCTGGTCCGATTCGAAAATCCATTATGGCCACCAGGCAGCCATCTTGGATTTCCCCATGAAACCTTGTTATCGCGATTTCTCAGGCACTACTGCATGGATCTTTCTCAAATTTGGTACGCAGGTTCCCCTTGGGGTCTAGTTGTGCAAGATACCTTTTCTGGTCCGATTCGAAATTCCAATATGGCCACCAGGCAGCCATCTTGGATTTCCCCATGAAACCCTGTTATCGCGATTTCTCAGGAACTGCTGCATGGATCTTTCTCAAATTTGGTACACAGGTTCCCCTTGGGGTCTAGTTGTGCAAGATACAAATCCAATATGGCCACCAGGCAGCCATCTTGGATTTCCCCATGAAACCTTGTTATCGCGATTTCTCAGGAACTACTGCATGGATTTTTCTCAAATTTGGTACACAGGTTCCCCTTGGGGTCTAGTTGTGCAAGATACCTTTTTCGGTCCCAATCGAAAATCCAATATGGCCACAAGACGGCCATCTTGGATTTCCCCATGAAACCTTGTTATCGCGATTTCTTGGAAACTACTTCATGGATCTTTCTCAAATTCGGTACACAGGTTCCCCTTGGGGTCTAGTTGTGCAAGATACCTTTTCTGGTCCGATTCGAAAATCCAATATGGCCACCAGGCAGCCATCTTGGATTTCCTCATGAAACCTTGTTATCGCGATTTCTCAGGAACTACTGCATGGATCTTTCTTAAATTTGGTACGCAGGTTCCCCTTGGGGTCTAGTTGTGCAAGATACATTTTCTGGTCCGATTCGAAAACCCAATATGGCCACCAGGCGGCCATCTTGGATTTCCCCATGAAATGTTATCGTCATTTCTCAGGAAGAACTGCATGGATCTTTCTCAAATTTGGTACACAGGTTCCCCTTGGGGTCTAGTTGTGCAAGCGGCTTTTTATGGTCCGATTCGAAAATCCAATATGGCCACCAGGCAGCCATCTTGGATTTCGCCCATGAAACCTTGTTATCATGATTTCTCAGGAACTACTGCATGGATCTTTCTCAAATTTGGTACACAGGTTCCCCTTGGGGTCTAGTTGTGCAACATATCTTTTCGGGTCCGATTCGAAAATCCAATATGGCCACCAGGCAGCCATCTTGGATTTCCCCATGAAACCTTGTTATCGCGATTTCTCAGGAACTACTGCATGGATCTTTCTCAAATTTGGTACACAGGTTCCCCTTGGGGTCTAGTTGTGAAAGATACCTTTTCTGGTCCGATTCCAAAGTCCAATATGGCCACAAGGCAGCCATCTTGAATTTACTCATGAAACCTTGGTATCGCGATTTCTTAGGAACTACTCCATGGATCTTTCTCAAATGTGGTACACAGGTTCCCCTTGGGGTCTAGTTGTGCAAGATACCTTTTCTGGTCCGATTTGAAAATCCAATATGGCCACCAGGCAGCCATCTTGGATTTCCCCATGAAACCTTGTTATCGCGATTTCTTAGGAACTACTGCGTGGATCTTTCTCAAATGTGGTACACAGGTTCCCCTTGGGGTCTAGTTGTGCAAGATAACTTTTCTGGTCCGATTCGAAAACCCAATATGGCCACCAGGCGGCCATCTTGGATTTCCCCATGAAATGTTATCGTCATTTCTCAGGAAGAACTGCATGGATCTTTCTCAAATTTGGTACACAGGTTCCCCTTGGGGTCTAGTTGTGCAAGCTGCTTTTTATGGTCCGATTCGAAAATCCAATATGGCCACCAGGCAGCCATCTTGGATTTCGACCATGAAACCTTGTTATCACGATTTCTCAGGAACTACTGCATGGATCTTTCTCAAATTTGGTACACAGGTTCCCCTTGGGGTCTAGTTGTGCAACATATCTTTTCGGGTCCGATTCGAAAACCCAATATGGCCACCAGGCAGCCATCTTGGATTTCCCCATGAAACCTTGTTATCGCGATTTCTCAGGAACTACTGCATGGATCTTTCTCAAATTTGGTACACAGATTCCCCTTGGGGTCTAGTTGTGCAAGATACCTTTTCTGGTCCGATTCGAAAGTCCAATATGGCCACAAGGCAGCCATCTTGAATTTACTCATGAACCCTTGGTATCGCGATTTCTTAGGAACTACTCCATGGATCTTTCTCAAATGTGGTACACAGGTTCCCCTTGGGGTCTAGTTGTGCAAGATACCTTTTCTGGTCCGATTTGAAAATCCAATATGGCCACCAGGCAGCCATCTTGGATTTCCCCATGAAACCTTGTTATCGCGATTTCTTAGGAACTACTGCATGGATCTTTCTCAAATGTGGTACACAGGTTCCGCTTGGGGTCTAGTTGTGCAAGATAACTTTTCTGGTCCGATTCGAAAATCCAATATGGCCACCAGGCAGCCATCTTGGATTTCCCCATGAAACATTGTTATCATCATTTCTCAGGAAGTAGTGCATGGATCTTTCTCAAATTTGGTACACAGGTTCCCCCTGGGGTCTGGTTGTGCAAGATACCTTTTCTGGTCCGATTCAAAAATCCAATATGGCCACCAGGCAGCCATCTTGGATTTCCCCATGAAACTTTATCATGATTTCTCAGAAAGTACTGCAGGGATCTTTCGCAAATTTGGTACATAGGTTCCCCTTGGGGTCTAGTTGTGCAAAATACCTTTTTTGGTCCGAATCGAAAATCCAGTATAGCCGCCATGTGGCCATCTTGAATTTCCCCTTGAAACATTGTTATCGTGAATTCTCAGGAAATATTTCATAGATCTTTCTGAAATTTGGTACACAGGTTCCACGTTGGCCCTAGTTGTGCAAGATACGTTTTTTGGTCCGATTCGAAAATCCAAGTTACGCTGCAAATTAATACGGTATTCCCGATTTGTGACGTTGCATCACAAGAGTCGGCGGATCAAACCGTGGGGTATATTCTATATATTGACTATAGAGAATATCCACACCTTCATCTTCCATATCAAGGAGTTCAAATAATCCGGAATTAAAATGTATTTCTTCAAATTTTAAATCAGTTTTCTTTAGCCCGTGCAGTTGCAAGTGAACTGCCCCACCCTTTCGTCTGCCGGCGGGTCGGCTACATGAAGGGACGTCACTCTTGTGACTCAACGTCACAACTCGACAACTGTAGACTACTGCATGTTTCGATCCAAGCGAGATAATCAAGATTCAGGCACTTTCGAAGTTTCAACATTACTGCGCGGACCAGATCCCTTCCGTATTAAGTATTGTACTATCTTACTATTTTCGAGCATGGTATCTTAAAAGAGATATCTCAAACTAGCCCAGTAAACAGAACAGAATTAGCATTCGTTCTTAGTTATAAAATCTTAAGTATGTTTCATAGCTCATGCCAAAGTGCAGGCCTTCAAGTGCCTCCTATATTTCCTATATTTTCCTATATTTTTGAGTCATTCCTATATTTTCCTATATTTTACTCAAAACCTCCTATATTTCCTATATTTTGACTTTTCCTCATGAAAACTGTCATGAATGCTCTGTAATGAGTCAAACTGATTATGAGGAAATACATTTCGCTCGGCAAATATGAAAACATTTCAATCTCTCTATGCTGAATCAAATAACAGAACATGTCACCTGAAAGACCACCACTATTACTGCATTCAGTCAAAGTAAAGTTTCTATCAAATGAAAGACCATTGCGAACAGTGTCGGAAAATATTTATTGTAATTTTTTGCGATTTTATTACACAGAGTAAACTGCAAATAAAGCATGGTTTTCTACATGAATGGTGCTCTATTGAATCATATCTAGGTCCAGTGATGTCACACTGCCTCAATACATATATTTCAAACTGTGTATGCTCTTTCCAATGCTTGGTTCAAGCTTAAGGTGTGTATACTTTGAGTTTCAACACAGACTCACTGTTCCAATGTGAATGTTTCACCAAAATCTGGGAAAATTACCAATTTGGAACATACAATGTAGTACAGACCTGTCTTACACTCCTTTATTTCCTATATTTTCCTATATTTTATTCAGAAAATTCCTATATTTTTGCAAATTTTCACTGTGAGCCACTTGAAGGCCTGAAAGAGTCAAAGAGTTTCATAGCTCATGCCAAAGTGTCAAAGAGATTTGTCTTCGCTTCCAGTACCCAATGATGACACGTGCAAAAAAATAAATAAATAAAAAATACTACAAAACGAAGACGAAGGATCCTCCCTACATGTACATTCTCTTGTATTATAACAACCGACATAAGTACAGTTTCTAGAAATCTTGAAACTCCTGAAACTTATATTATATCTTGGTGTTTTTGAGTGTCCCTTTTTCGTTATTTTTCGCTCAGATTCGAAATTCTGTAAAGAAAACTAGAGGTTCCGCTTTGACCCTTGGGTTGCCGCTCCGGCATGAAGCCTATGCTGGTTGTTTTTTTAAGCAAAAACACACGTCTCCCCCAACCTCCCACCTTGCATTGAGTCGGCACATTATTTAAGGGAAAGTGCTATAAAATTAATGTAGAAATAAGTGTAAAGTAGTTCTCCTGATATCTTGCCGACAAGGTCTGTACATACATGTACAATTAGATGAATGGATGAACGGACAATGGACAAGGATAAATGCACGCACAAACCAAAATCTAATCAAATGAGGGGGCTATTCCAATGAACCTTCCAAGTTTGGTCAAATTCTGTTCAGTAGTTCTCAAGGTATCTTGCAGACAAGGCCTGTATATACATGTACATGAAGATGGATGGACGGACGGACGATGGACACGGATGAACGCACACACACACCAAAACCTAAACAAATGAGAGGCTATCCCAATGAAGCTTCCATCCAAGTTTGGTGAAATTCCGTCCAGTAGTTTCAAGATATTTTGCAGACAAGGCCTGTATATACATGTACAAGTAGATGGACGGACACCAAACACGGATGAATGCACGCACACACACCAAAACCTAATCAAATGAGGGGGCTATCCCACTGAAGCTTCTGTCCAAGTTTGGTGAAATTCCGTCCAATAGTTCTCAAGATATCTTGCAGACAAGGCCTGTATATACATGTACAAGTAGATGGATGGACGGACGCCGGACACGGATGAATGCACACACACACACACCAAAACCTAATCAAATGACGGGGCTATCCCACTGAAGCTTCCATCCAAGTTTAGTGAAATTCCGTCCAGTAGTTCTCAAGATATCTTGCAGACAAGGCCTGTATATACATGTACAAGTAGATGGACGGACGGACGGATACCGGACACGGATGAATGCACGCCCACACACCAAAACCTAATCAAATGAGGGGGCTATCCCACTGAAGCTGCTATCCAAGTTTGAGGGAATTCCGTCCAGTAGTTCTCAAGATATCTTGCAGACAAGGCCTGTATATACATGTACCAGTAGATGGACGGACGGACGGACACCGGACACGGATGAATGCACACACACACACCAAAACCTAATCAAATGGGGGGGCTATCCCAATGAAGCTTCCATCCAAGTTTGGTGAAATTCCATCCAGTTGTTCTCAAGATATCTTGCAGACAAGGCCTGTATATACATGTACCAGTAGATGGACGGACGGACGGACACCGGACACGGATGAATGCACGCCCACACACCAAAACCTAATCAAATGAGGGGGCTATCCCACTGAAGCTTCTATCCAAGTTTGAGGGAATTCCGTCCAGTAGTTCTCAAGATATCTTGCAGACAAGGCCTGTATATACATGTACCAGTAGATGGACGGACGGACGGACACTGGACACGGATGAATGCACACACACACACCAAAACCTAATCAAATGGGGGGGCTATCCCAATGAAGCTTCCATCCAAGTTTGGTGAAATTCCATCCAGTTGTTCTCAAGATATCTTGCAGACAAGGCCTGTATATACATGAACCAGTAGATAGACGGACGGACGGACACCGGACACGGATGAATGCACGCCCACACACCAAAACCTAATCAAATGAGGGGGCTATCCCACTGAAGCTTCTATCCAAGTTTGAGGGAATTCCGTCCAGTAGTTCTCAAGATATCTTGCAGACAAGGCCTGTATATACATGTACCAGTAGATGGATGGACGGACGGACACCGGACACGGATGAATGCACACACACACACCAAAACCTAATCAAATGGGGGGCTATCCCAATGAAGCTTCCATCCAAGTTTGGTGAAATTCCATCCAGTAGTTCTCAAGATATCTTGCAGACTAGGTAAGGGGACGGACAGACATCCATCCATCCAGACATCCATCCAGACAGACATCCATCCAACCAGACAGACAGCACAAACACTAGATGTCTCCCCCCAACATAGTTGGGGGAGACATAATAATACTCCTCATTGAAGTAGCAGGTCTTGCCATGGTGATGCAGCCATCACTTCAGTATTATTGTTTGAATATGTGATCAAAGTTTACTGTAGAAGCTCTTGTTAATCTAACTTTAATATCACAACAATGTGACTTTCTTTGATAGTAAATTATTGTTCATTGCAAGGGTTCAATGGAGAACTGGTTGTACCATACACTTCCACCAAAAAGCTTTTCATCTGGAAGGAACTTAAAATACACATCTGAGGATTGGGACAGTACTAGCATGTACATGTAGTCTAGAAGCTGTGAAATTTCAAAGATATTTAACTTGTGTATATACGTTACTGTTCATTATATTTCATCATGTTTGTTTACTTTGAGAAGATATCATTTGTTGAATAAAAGAAGGTTGCACGAGTATCCATCAGCACTTTGAATTGTTCAGTTTTCTCATTTCTGGAATCTAAAATATTATCATCACTATACAAATTATCAGTGTCTCTGCAGGTCCACTTGTTGAAATTCGCTGAATCACTCGAACAAGTTTTGTAATAAAACAGGCAAAATTAATTCTTGGCATTTACAGAAGTGATTTGAAATTTTTATCCCCTTGGAATATATGCCCGGTATAGCCATGGAAATCTGTCTATCCATCTGTCCGTCCATCTGTATTTCTTGTCAACACAACTCCTACACTCCAACACTTTTGATACAGTTCACAGGATAGTTATTGCACTTTACAGTTGAGAATACTGTAGATTAAATGATGTCATCCCATCAACGGGGTCGGGGTGATACACCATCTTCTGATGGCTCTCGTACAAGAGAGATTTCCCATCATAGCATTAACCAGAACGGTACTTCATAATACAGAATATATCCTGATTTTGGTTAATACATGTATAATCCAGGCCTTCAAGCCAAGTTAAAATTCTGTTTCCGGACAATATCTTCTGAAAACCTGAACCGGTTCTTTCCAAATTTGGTATGTAGGTTACCTTACCTTAAATCCCACTTGGAATTTTCATACCGATTCACCTGTATGTTGAGCCAAGCTGAATTTTGGGAGAAAGTTGATAATTGTGGGTACATTGCCACTGGATTTTTCTCAGGATTGCTTTCTATGCGGGCTACTGAATGTTGCCCTTTCAAGCCAAATCAGTGGTTTTAATGTTGGGGACCCCAACTGCTTGAGTTTTCATTATAAACTACCGGTAGGTACCTGTACTCCATGCAGTTATCAAGTGACAACACCATTTGGATGATGGCAGGCCTTCAAGCGACTACTGTATTCCTTTCTGCTGAAAACTTCTATCAATGCTATGAAATGAGAAATTGGCATTGGGAAATATATTAATTTCAGAATTTTTACCCCTCGAGCAAATTTTGCCCGAAGGGTATTGTCGTCGTCAGCGTCGTCTGTCCGTCTGTCTGTCAGTCCGTCCGTCTGTCTGTCTGTCCATCTTTCTTGTGAACACGATATCTCAAGAAGAATTATAGCCAGGCATTGTAAATTTATACCATGTATGCATCTGGTGAAGGGTCAGAAGCCTATTGAAAATGACCGACCTTGACCTATTTTATCAAGGTCAAATTCTAGTATTTGCTATATTTTTTGAAGGATTAAAGCTAGGGTCTCCAAATTCACGTTATACATGCAACTCGTGATTGACTAGAAGCTTATCCCAGTTGACTGACCTTGACCTATTTTTTATAGGTCATATTCTTATGATAAAACATGAAGAAATAAAGCTAGGCATCCCAAATTAATACTATGTATACATCTGGCGAAGGTACAGAGGTGTATTGAAGATGATTGACCTTGACCTATTTTATCAAGGTCAAATTTTAGTATTTGCTATATTTTTTGAAGGATTAAGCTAGGGTCTCCAAATTCATACTAGAGGTTCCGCTTTGACCCTTGAGTTGCCGCTCCGGCATGAAGCCTATGCTGGTTGTTTTTTTAACAAAAACATACGTCTCCCCCATCCTCCCACCCTGCCTTGAATGGGCACATTATTTAAGGGAAAGTGCTATAAAATGAATGCAATAAGTATCTTAAACAAAGCTGCGTATCTAAAAATATTAATTACAAAGAAGCGATACAAGTAGATGAACGGATGGACAGACACCGGACACGGATGCATGCATGCACACATACACCAAAACCTGATCAAATGCGGGGGCTATGCCATTGAAGCTTCCATCCAAGTTTGGTGAAATTCCGTCCAGTAGTTCTCCAGATATCTTGCAGACAAGCCCTGTATATACATGTACAAGTAGATGGACGGACGGACGGACACTGGACATGGATGAATGCACGCACACACACACCAAAACCTAATCAAGTGAGGGGGCTATCCCACTGAAGCTTCCATCCAAGTGGGGTGAAATTCCGTCCAGTAGTTCTCAAGATATCTTGCAGACAAGGCCTGTATGTACATGTACAAGTAGATGGACGGACGGACGGACACCGGACATGGATGAATGCACGCACATACACCAAAATCTAATCAAATGAGGGAGCTATCCCAGTGAAGCTTCTGTCCAAGTTTGGTGAAATTCCATCCAGTAGTTCTCCAGATATCTTGCAGACAAGCCCTGTATATACATGTACAAGTAGATGGACGGACGGACGGACGGACACCGAACACGGATGAACGCATGCACACACACCAAAACCTAATCAAATGAGGGGGCTATCCCAATGAAGCTTTCATCCAAGTTTGGTGAAATTCTGTCCAGTAGTTCTCCAGATATCTTGCAGACAAGCCCTGTATATACATGTACAAGTAGATGGACGGACGGACGGACACCGGACATGGATGAATGCAGACACACAAACCAAAACCTAATCAAATGAGGGGGCTATCCCACTGAAGCTTCCATCCAAGTGGGGTGAAATTCTGTCCAGTAGTTCTCAAGATATCTTGCAGACAAGGCCTGTATATACATGTACAAGTAGATGGACGGACGGACAGACACCGGACACGGATGAATGCACGCACATACACCAAAACCTAATTAAATGAGGGGGCTATCCCAATGAAGCTTCCATCCAAGTTTGGTGAAATTCCATCCAGTAGTTCTCCAGATATCTTGCAGACAAGCCCTGTATATACATGTGCAAGTAGATGGACGGACGAACGGACGGACACCGGACACGGATGAATGCACGCACATACACCAAAACCTAATCAAATGAGGGGGCTATCCCAATGAAGCTTCCATACAAGTTTGGTGAAATTCCATCCAGTAGTTCTCCAGATATCTTGCAGACAAGCCCTGTATATACATGTACAAGTAGATGGACGGACGGGCGGACACCGGACACGGATGAATGCACGCACATACACCAAAACCTAATCAAATGAGGGGGCTATCCCAATGAAGCTTCCATCCAAGTTTGGTGAAATTCCATCCAGTAGTTCTCAAGATATCTTGCAGACAAGGCAAGGGGACGGACAGACAGACATCCAGACAGACAGACATCCATCCATCCATCCAGACAGCACAAACACTAGATGTCTCCCCCCAACATAGTTGGGGGAGACATAATTACAAATCAATCGTTTGTTCTTAGTAACAATGGACAAAAAGATCCTCTTGTCATTAGCTTACAATTACCGGACAATGGTGGGCGCCAAGATCCTTCAGGATCTCTCGTTGTTTGTTTTCGCTCTTAAAAGTTTTTTTCAGATTGGCCTTCTAAAAACTCCTAAGCGTAAAGTCGAAAAATGAAAACAACACAATAATAAAATGTATCTCAGTTCTGTCTAAGCTAACCTCTGTTTCAAAGTTATCCTTACGTTTAGCCGAAGCGATGGTGTTTTCTCTGATATATGAAATACAGACTTTCAACCATTATTGAATCATCTCCAAGACGAAAGAAACAACACTTTTTCGGTTTGAAAATATAAAATATAGGAATATGAAAGTTCAAATATGTTTGATAAGATGATTAGAAGTGTTTATATGAAAAATTGGCAGACAAAATTTCCACAAAACGCCGGATTTAAATTCTAATAATCAATATTTGACGACCCGGAAAGTACAATTATCACAAAATTATGCTTGCCAAAATCAACATCTTTCAGATAATATATAAGTCGTTCTGATGAATTTCTTGATAACAATTCAATTGAGAAAAAGCTAAACTAAAATCTTATAACCTGCGACCATGGAATCTTGTAAAAGTAGCATTATTTTATTGCAGAAGTGTTTGTCGTTATTGTAGTGGCATGCATGCCATAGACGTTTCGAATGTATCTATGTATTCTAGCAACAGAGAGAGAGAAAGAGAGAGAACTAAGGATTAACGTCACGTTCAGCAATATTTCAGCAATATAGCGACGATCAAACATAATTCTAAATATTCAAGTTAATAACGCAGTAAACTAATGCGTTAAAACAGGTACAGACATTAAGATTTGTATAACAAACTGATCGCTCTCAAATAATCTAAAATACAATCTTCTTTTAGAAAGATCTTCCAGCGAAGCTGCTCAATAAAAAGATCTCTTAAAATCTTGTAATCTATACAGGCTATAAGAAAATGTTTCACCGTGAGATCTTCGTGGCATGGAATACACTTTGGGACTGGCTCTTTTTTTAGTAAATGATTGTGAGTTAATCGTGTATGGCCTGTTCTACATCGTCTAATCATGGCTTCATCTGGATGTTCAGATGAGTATAGCCTATAGATTTTTTTGAGCTCGTGAAGTTTGATCTTATCCATAGCGTCATGGAAGTCTCCGACTACATGTATATGTCATACTATTTCCATTAGCCACTCCATCTAGTCTCGTTACATCAATGAGTAAATTAGAAAATTCCCTTCTAGATATCCTGCACGATAAAACAGTGTAATGGCGAAATTAGTTTGGTATTCTTATAACCACTTTAGCAATCTGCGCGCATTGCAATTGAAGTGTAAGCTCTGTCGTACAATTGCTGATATGTGGTGAACACTTAATTTGACTGAGAGCGATCTTGCAAAGGGGCATCGGCGGAGTTCCTGGAATAGGACCCCACCCGTGAGGTTTCCGGGTGTAAAAAATAATAGGGCCTTACTTGTAGGGTAACCGGGTATGGAAAAGAATAGGGCCCAGCATCGTGGTATGAGCGAAATACTGCTGAATGCGACGCTAAATCATATTCACTCAGTCACTTACAAAAGATCCAGCAAAACGCTACAACACGTAGGTATTGATGAAATAACACCAACTAGATAGGCGAACTGGACTAAGTTGAAAACAGTATTCGACTGCATGGCGAGGGTTTATCGTTATTTCATGAATGCTATATCAGCAATAATTTTGTTTGTGGCGAACAACACAAAAATATACATGTAACTAAATTATGTGACTCTACCAGCAAACTAAGGCAGTCGAGCGCAGCTCTTTTATGTTCCATACGAAATAGGTTCATCAGCTGCATATACATGTGACAGGAACCATACTGAAATAATACTATTTGATATGCACGCGCAGGGGATACTGGGATGCATTGGGGCACTTCTTAGTTTTTTTTTCTTCGCGAAAATCTCGTTTATTATTGTTGAATGGAACATGGTTTTAACTATCTCATTGTACAAAATAATCCCGGTCAAATACATCGAACATATATCAACATGTATCAAACAGTGGAAATATATGTTCCAATGCACCCCAAGGCGTCTGTCGCCGTTTTTTTTCAGCAGACGCCTCTGTCAACGTGATTAATTTGACATGCCCCCCATATATATTTAGTATCAACAACAGCATTAAAAAGACGATAATGCAGATCCACTATCTCGAGAAAACCTAATCAGTAGGAAGTCAATAGACGTGTTCTGGGTAATAATGTGGCATTGGTGCTGTACGCGAACCAGCATTATTGTCCTATTCGAAAATGTGACCTTTGACAAAAGCCCTCCTACACAGATTGTATCTATCAACGTGGGTAAATTACGCCTATTACGTCTCTAGATACCTGTGATGTTCATCAGTTAAGACATTCATTTCTAGAGGTTGATTTTTTTTTCCAGCATTTTTCATCAGGTTAAGAGAAGATTAGCCATGGAAAAAATGGGGGGTCAACATACTCGTTAAAAACATCTGGCAGCCAAATGCCATAACACTGAATACATAGGGAGATTTGAATTTTTTCTTGCTTTTTTCTCAATGAATGAGAACTTCCCGAGGTCAAATTTCCCCCAGTTTGCTATATAATGCTAAACACATACAGTTCTTGTTGAATATGTAATAAAAACAGCGGGATGCCATGCTTTCCAGTCCTATTTTCAGAAGGAAGTTTGGGTGAGAATCGGGAGAGCGGTAGAGAATTTTTTTAAAGATTCATTTGTTAGCCATTTACAAGTTTCGTTTTTGATGAAAGTGACTAAGAGTGAATTTTGTGGGATTCCAGAGGCATAACTTTCAACCTTGGAAGCACTTTGCACCCTGCAACCGTTGAACCTAAAATGGCCTTGGTCAGTCCTATCACACTATCGAACCATCAGTAAAACTTATAAATCGTTCTGGTGTCTTTCGTTGATTCTTATTCCATTTTGAGATGTCTGGGTACTTTTGTTAGGAAAATTCAGCTTGTTATTGAAAAAATTGACAAAATACCATGTTGTAGCCCCACAAGAGAAGAGAAATGAACGTCCTCTACTCCCTTAAGCTGACAATAACATTGGCGCAATGTATTGTTTCATGAAAACTCCTCAGAAAGTATCGTTGAAGTCCATACCGTTATGTTTGCATACACCACACGATCGGGTTTAACACAAATGTCAGGTTTAATTTCGACCATAACCATAATACAGTTTGAGATTGATGCGAAATTATATATCATGGCAGAAAGACAATATGATTGGATCAATACGGGTGATTCTAGCAGGTTGGATAACATTTTCACCAAATGTACATGTGTATATGCCACGTTTATGATTATTCAAGTTTTCCACAAGACAGAAGTCATCGAACATTGAGGACATCTTCCGCATTAACATCACGCAGAACAATATATTCATGATGGCTCACGAACCTTCAATATTGAATGAGATACATTATACCGTCTAAAACTGACGTTGAAAAACCGTTGCCCGCTCCTCTCTCACAAGAAATTATATTAGTATATTATGCCTGCTTGAAGTTTGATGCTAATATTGTCTTTCTGTAAAATATTTCGATCATGAACGCGGATGCTAGTTATGAATGACAGCTTTGACCTCATATGCTTGTTCTCGGACGTAACGCGCATAATTCCAACAACTATCCTGATGGTACACTATTTTATTGCTAAATTAGACAGATATGCCTTCATTTAAAATCTTCTTGTTCCATTTCGGCGGTTCACCAAAGATTCGGGACTTATGGCGGTCGAAAGAATAGAAAGTATTTCTGTCGCATGCTGTTGTGGCAATTCACTCGAATCTCCAAATTGTTTACCCAGTCCAGGCTGTTAGTAATCCAATTTTGCACAAACTTCAAATGATAACACTACACAAATCATTCCCGAAGTCATGTTGGTTTATTCAAGCTTCCGTCTAAACAGCTTTGATTATTATCCCATTTTTCTCCACGACTCGTTTCCCGTAGGCACATTGAGATTATCTCGGTTTCATTACATGGCTTCAAAAGCCTGGAAGGTGCGTCCAAAGAAACGTTTAACAGAGAAAATACTACCTGGGACTGGGGAAAATATTTGTACAGGCGAATATATTTCAAAACTGTCGTGTATGTATCACAGATAAAGTCATGTCCTATATTTCATAATACAGGAACTCCTAAAACAGCAGCGAGAAGCAGATCAATATTTCAACACATTGAATGCGAAACACACCCAGGCTCTATGGGTATATAATGGCTTAAATTACAGGATATAATAATCCCGTCTGACATACTGTACCATGAGTAATGTTGTAGCCAATAAAATTTAGCAAAAAGTTGCTCATATGAACTAACCAATGAAATAAATTGAGAGGGTGTTCATCGATACCATAGTTCAGTGCTATCAGTTGCGTAATTTCATTTTTTGTGGGCTAATTTTGGTGGTTAAAACATTACTCACTGTACAGTAGTTGGTCTATTATTTTTAGATTTTCTGTAACACTTATATATATCCTTGAACCTGTTCAAACCATCATTACTGACGTTGACATGAATAAATACATGTCGAAATATTGATCTACAAAATGCTTGTCGCTGATATTTTCGGAATCCTCCAGCTCCTGTATTATGCCAAGTTAGTCAGTGGATCCCAGCGCTGTCCTATATTTGGTAGGCGTAAACATTTACAAATTGAACCCGGTGTTTTCATTGGCAACATTCAGCCAATCATAGTGTTTCTTTAAAGATCCACAGAAAAGTTCATTGGAAAAGCTTTTTTCTAGCGTAAAAAAATCGTCTTCTCGGGGAAGGATAGATACATCACAGATCGCATGACTGTCGACGAATAAAGAGCATTCCAGCGATTGTAATGCAATTATCACTCTTAGCATTTTTTTATATTTTCGAGTGATCAGCTAACAGTCTACAATCACCGGGTTGTCAAGCACAGGAGCTGTCCGAGTTGTAAACAACTTTTTATAATCACATTTGACAAAATAACTCAAGATGATGAATATACATTGATTGTCCGACATAAACATTGGCTATTCACGGTCCGTGGTCCGTAGTAACATAGTCAATATTCGCCAGCTCATGAAAAGCACCTGAAGTACTCGATTTGTAAACGTATCAGATCCGACAATCAGTATTCAGCTGTCGTCTGAAACAGGCATGTGCATACGATCCGTAGTTTACATTATATGCATCAGATCCTACATACAATATTCAGCTGTCGTTCACAATATAATTTCCGCCTGTTGCCGACAGTAGACTCAATTCCAAACAGACCTAAAATGAAAAAATAAACTTGTTTCATGCAAGATAGACCGGTCAACAGCTAACAGAGAAAAACACCACCATGCACTATTTCTAATATCCTTTATCTTTCCACTTACAAAGAAGGTTTTTTAACTGGTCATTAAACGTTTGCGCTAATGACAGATTTGCATCTCAGTGAAGGGTAAGTAGTTCTGTAGATCGTATTAGTTAGTTCAACTTCATGCATATGCCATGGGGTTGTCAAGTCAACACATATTCTAAACTTGACTTCTACCTAACATAAAGTTAGCTAATTTGCCTAAGCACTATATGTCAATGTAAGATAATTGAAAGCAATCGGAGGCTTGCACAATAGGACAAGATGATAGACGAGAAGTGTTTGGTCTGTCAGCCTTAGCCCAGTCATGGTCTGAGATATCAGAAAAAACCTGAATTCCCTCCCAACAGGCACATGTTCATGATGGAAAACGAGGACTAATTTAGCGAAAATGAAAAGCAAAGTGAAGGACGAAAGTGTTCTGAAGTAGAGAGTATAATCTACCTTGAAAGCTAAGAGTGGTTTACAGATTGTGATGACAATCACAGCGTCCGTCCGTTCGTCATATATATAGTTTATCTGGAAGCAGCCATTCAATTTAAAATAAATGTATAAATGAAGGCAGAATTTTTCTACACATAGATTCTCATGCCTATTGCGATATGGTTCACGAAGGCTAACTGGCCCACCTGAATTCTAATCTAAACTGGCCATACGGTAGAAAAGAGAAAAAACGTGTTATGTCTACACCGCGTCAGCGTCTCAAGAATGCAATAAAGATAACTATTTATAGACATTGTGTGTCGAGTCAATTATTGGCAAAAGAAGCTCATGGAAGCTCAGCGGATATCGAAATTAGCATGGGATGCATCGTTGGATGCAATGACATACAGCTGAAGACTTGTGTATCGCCATTAGTAAATTCACTTTGTATCCATGTCTCGTGTCGTTATTTTGTTACCCGCTCATACCAAGAAAACCTTTTTAGGTCCAATGATCCACGAATCTACATGGGGTTTATTGTTTTTTGACGACCTATTAGCTTTCATGTCCGAACATTAATGACCATGTTTTCTTCTTTGTTTTTTTTCTGCATATGAATACTATACATGTATACTGAAGCGATAGGAAGGCATTGCCCAGTTTCTGAATGAACTATATTGTGTTCTTTGTTCAGTGGAGTACAAATGTAAACGAGATATGGAAGCCAACATATTTTCATAGAATTTTCATCGAAATTGTTTGAATTTTCTTGCCTTAGTCTAGTCCTGGTTTACTCATAGAGTTTGCCAACAGTCTCCTGCTGTGGACAGGTGCGCAGGTGTTTGACGTCATAAAGAATATAATCTTATGTAATATGATTCCAACCCCTCTCCCTAAATAATGGGCTGAAAAACCTAAATTAAATTTTTGTTGTATTGAAATGAATTCTTTAACACTATCAGGTATGGTGGAAGGGGGCATTATGCTCCCCCCGACCCAACTTTTTACTTTTATGAAGTCCACCATGGAAGCAGAAGAAAACAACGAAATCCCTTTACTACACGTCGTCATTCACAGACACGATAACAACCTACAGACCAGCGTTTACAGTAAACCTACCCACTCAGACCAGTATGTTTATTTCAAATCCAAGAGGGAGTGAGAGAGAGAGTGAGTGAGTAGTAGATTTTAACGTCGTTATCTACCTTGTTTCAGTCATATCTTGACGGTGTCAACATGTGCCAGAACACGAGAGTGCTCACAGTTCCTATTGCCAGGGACATTGATCAGCTCAGCCAGTACAACCATCCAACTCCACTCGTGTTGGAGATGATGGAGGCATCATCTCCACTATTACATCACGTGCCCAAAACATCTCATCAACTGACTTCAAACTGAGCTAGAGAATATCAAGGAAGTATCCACCGAACTCAAAGATTATCTCAAAGATATTGTGGGTAAGATAGTTCGTCAGGTCGTACAGAATGTTTCCGGAAATAAATCCACCCAGACCAGATAGATCTCCCATCCCAAATAACCCTACCCTATCTCGAAAAACAAGTCAACAAATCAGTTGCCTACTGAAAATCCAAGCCTCTATCGTCACTGTATTTACCAGTGGTAGGTCTCTTAAGAAACAACCTGAATGCGACAGGAAAGAAACAGCCCATCAACTCATTAATATACCGGATTGACTGCGACTGCCATGATTACTACATAGGAGGAACCTCCCGCCTGTTAGAGTTACGTATCAAGGAGTACATATCCTCAGTCACAAAATTAGACAAAAAAAGCAACCATTCAATCTCCGACCATATTAGAGACCACACCAACCTAACAGTAAACCAACCAGCTGAAAAGAAAAGAAAACTATTGGAGGTAATTGTAATACAAAGACTGAAACCCAAGTCTAATCGAGACAATTGACAAGATCTCGTAAGTGCCTATGATGATCTTATCTCTCTACAAACAAGCCATAGCGAACAAATATATTTGTTATTGTGCATATTAATATACAGTAACAGCTATACATCTATATTAGTGTGTAATATTTGTTATAACTTACATGTAATAAGTCGTTGTATGGTGTTTAACTGAGTAACTCAGCGGAACATCACCAGCTAAAAATCAAAGGAGTTGTTATCCATAATAAATCGTTTGATTACTGGTTTCTCCAACTTCTAATATACCTTTCAAATAATGTATTACTCACCTCGCCTGAGGGAATGGACCTTCCCAGATGGAACTCCAGATCTGGATGGGTCCATCAGAGTTTGCTGCCAGGAGTAATTGATTTTCAAATGAGTACGATGGACACATTTATTCCTTAATTTAGCATTAATAACATTTGTAAATGATGCTTTTGAACCGAAATATATGTTAGGCTTTCGTTCTCAAAGGCGATTCCGATTTACTATCCCTTATCTTGGCAGTTACTGTTTTTACGAATCAGTCTTACAGGACCATCATTTATTTCTTACATTTTGGCTCCACCAAATGTATCTGTCTTTTCGGTTCGTAAACATGTGACACAGAAGATACAAGTATCGTCTTACTTTTCCACATCGCCTAAAATTATCCAATTTGCTCGAACCCCTTATGTCGAAATAATTTGAAACATGATAACAGGAAGCATCGATTCTCATTTCCTATAGCAGTATATTCAAGATTCTCATCGGAGTTCAGATTCACGTCTTGATCCTTGGCAACACACCTAGATTATCGCAGTTTAATTGCATGGCCTTAGCGTACCCTGACCTGTACATTTGCGCTGATTAGCAGAAGTGCTTTTTCCTGCATGGAAAAGCAGTCTATTTTGATTTAGCTGATAGTGCAGGGTATTCTTGATGGGATATCCACGTAGACATCTAGGCCGCGTATTTGATTCCCACACTGGATGACTCTTTGGTACGGCACTGGTATGTGTGCTTCGCGAATGAAACGTTATCTTAAAAATACATGGATGATGTAATTACATCACCCTTTGAATGGCATCAAAGTAACCTTTTGCGTAACGGGTCTTTTCTGTATCTTGGAGAAAATTGCCGACACTTGAGAAGATAAAGGTCGTGCAGTTCCCATGAGGAACGATGTTTTATTCACCACTTCCACAGTTCTATGGTAATTCTCTCTCGGGATAAACACATGCCTGCTTTAGCTGATATTTTCCCGTTAAATTCTTATTGAGTGTCGACCACGTTCAGCTGATCATAATCATTTGTCTTACGCGGTGGGTATCATGGTCTATTAAACAGCCGCTGATTCCTTTTCACGTCAACTAATCAACTCAGTTATTGTTTCCCACAGTTATACGAATACAATCATTTAATTTTGTTTATCCATTTATAAATAATCATCATGATAATTTGAAATCTCGCAAGATTGTGCCTAGGGAAAATAGAGATAAGTTATTTTTAAAAAATTCTGCTTCCTGCGACATTAACATTTGGGACTCACCTTTTCATTTAGTCCAGTTTTGTTAAATTGAGAAAAAAACGAAAACCACAGGAAATATCATCGACAGAATTCAAAATTTCTCGAGAAATATCTTTTTAAATGTAGGCTCGTTTTATGTGATGACTTGCATGTGAAGTGAGACAACGTCATACATATCCCCATGTTTATAATCCTGAAGTAATACGTACGTATAAGCTATATCTATAGTGACCATGAACATATACATAATTCCCTCAAAGGCAAACACCACGAATGCCATGTGTATGCAAGTTTGGTGGGGAAGGACTGCGAGAAGTTAAATAAAATGTGTGTGTATGTGCATCTTATGGCACTCCATAGAAAGACGACGACTTGCTTGAAATTAACATTACCGCACACAATAATTTGCAGCCCTGGATAATTCGGAGGTGGAACAACATATATTTTGCCATTTCCTTGGTTTCTATTGTTCAGGAGAGAGAGTATTAAGGTTTAATGTCGCGTTCAGCAATATTTCAGCTACATAGCGACGATCCAAAACAAATTCTAAGTATTCTAACAAAAACAAGTCAGCAATCCAGCAATCCAAAAGTAATCAACACAACAAAATACATGCACATACATTAAAACTTATGCAACAAACTGATTTCTTTCAAATAACCTAAACTACAATCTTCTTTTACCCGACTAAAAAGATCTTCTGAAGTAGCTGCTTGATAATAAGGATCTCTTACAATCTCGAAATCTATACAGTCGATCAGAATATGTTTCAAGGTGAGATCTTCGTGGCTAGTCCAGTCAAATTGAGGTTTGACCCACCACAAATTGCAACAGAATTGTTTTTGCTGCAGTGCATTTTCGAAAGGTCTCTAGATTAAAATACTAAAAATCTACAAACATATATGCATGGGAAATATCTTAAATATCTTAAATTTCAAGTTGAAATTTGAAGTATTTTTCGCGAAATTTCAGTGTTTACCTGTCTCTTGCTCCTATAAGAAAACCTTGCACTTGGTGCTAAGTGTGAAACAAATGGGTCATTACTTACACTCATTCCATTCGTTATCATATCAAGGTTATACTCGGCCTAAAATAATACCCTTGCACGAAAATATTTATGGAGAAATTCAAAATGGCGAATGTATGGGGTCATTCTAAATCTGAACTTTTTTACCATTTTCATGACAGTCCAGGCAATCTATCTGTTTTTTTCTTTAGCTGAACCCAAAACAAATTGCAACAGAATTTTTTCACTGGTATGCATTTCTAATAGGTCCCCAGAACAACATACTAAAAGTCTATCAAAATCTATTTGGTGGATATACGACTTTTTTTAAACAAAGATACGCCTATTTAATATAATAGGCCATTATGCCTCATATAAGCAAGGTAGAATATTGTTTTTTCGTGAATAAGGACAGTTTATCCTCCAGAAATCCAATTAATACATGATCGATTTGCTCATAAGCGTAGATAGAAAACTGATAGTTCAGCATCAGGCTATATGAATTATAATATTGGTAATATTCAGTCAGTTAACATTTTTGCCATTAGTATAATCATCTGAAAGAGGAATTCTCCCCCAAAATAAATGAAATGACAAGCTGTGATAAATTTTCCTTCAACCGATAACTGTCACAGACAATATTCCACAAACCCACTCATGGAGATATCTCTCTATTATCGCAACATGTGCCTTGTTGAAAAATGCAGCTCTGCAAACCATTAATGATCTATCACAATTGTGTATCAGATATATGTTTTGACGAAAGAAGAATAAGTATGCAGATCCTAAGATATCATCTAAGTATCAAATAATAATCTAGATTATAGGCGAACTTGGCTTTCTACAATGCCATTTACCATGTTTCATTTTACATTTTCAACAATATAGGCCATGCTCCTACAGATGCATCTTCTTCAGATGCGATCTTTCTTGCAGTTGCGCCTGATAACCTCAACGAGTTCCGATGGGACTGGTGGCAGTTCAGTTTTCACAGAGAGAAGCTGTTCACCCTCATTCTTGTGGCTGCAATGGGTGGTCTTCCCCTTTCCACTCTAAACACGCGAACCTTGATACTTAGCTGATGCTGATGCTGATGTTGGTGGAAGGTTTTGTACCTGCACATATATGGTTCGTTTTTGTCACAGAAACGCTTGTATCTCAGGGTGCCAATTGCTTCGTCAGGATTACCATTTTATAAACACACAAACACTTGCAATAGATAACCTCCATCGGGACTCCCAATGGCCTGGTTAAACGCTTCAGCTTGTTGGCGAAATAGCTCATTGAGCGTTGTTTTCTTTACGGCCGCACATTTGCCAATGCCATATGGTCAGTATACTGTGTCACAGCCCTGAATGACATGCACAAACAGCATATTTGTGCAGACTTACATTCCCAGAACAGCCTTTGTTTTCTTGACATTCAAAACTATCCGTTCCCTTGCATTCTCTTTTGACTCGGGCTGAAAGTAGATGTCATTGTCATCCATCTGTGCATGAAAACAGAACAGAACTAACAGGTCAATATCATCACCAACCAAAGTTTTGATGCTTTCAGTCGGTTAAACGGCTGCTTTTACAATAAAACAAAAATCAGCATATGAAACATCCCACCCTTCCAACTGGTCACTCATAAGAGTAATGAACTGCTGCTTGTTGATGTGGTTTGCTAGGAATTCGTCTTTCTTTGACTGAATGACCATGTCACTAGCGGGGCCGGAGAGTTTGGAATGTCATGAAGACAAAGGCTGTGCTGGGAATGCAAGTCTGTACAAATATGTTGCATGTGCATGCCATTCTGGGCTGTGACACAGTATTCAGACCATATGGCATTAATAAAGGTGCTGCCTTGAAGAAGACAACTGTCACTGAGCTATTTCTGGACAATTCAATCGACTTCTCCCTGCGAAAACTGATCTGCCACCAGCTTCATTGCGCTACTTGAGGTTATCAGGTGGAACTGCAAGAAGGATTGCAGCTGAAGCAGATGCGCCTGTAAGGATCATGGTCTGGATTGTTCAAGTGTGTGTGGAGAATGCAAGATGTGCAAACTCATCAAACCCAAACCTTTGAGAGTGACATTGGCGAAGACTGGTATTGGGATTGATAGTGCTGTGAAATATTCCTCAGCTTATGGCAGTGTTCATGAGGAATAACAATAAAAGACATCAACTATATGTATGAGAAGTCACTTCCCGTAATAATATGTTACAATAATCCAGAATTTAAAATGCAACATGATAAGTTATGCCGTCAAGTTTGCCTATAATTCAAAGTATTATTTGTTTGATAATTAAATGATATATTAGGATCTGCATAATTATTCTTTTTTCATCAACAACATTTGTCTTGCAAACAATTGTGATGGATCATAAATGATTGGCAGATTGTCGTTATATATCTGAACTATTGCTGAATGCGACGTTGAATCTAATTTCTCTCTCTCCTGATTGGCAAGGCTGCATTTTTTTCAACGAGGTACAAAGACTATTGAATGTCGGACCTGGCACTGGCTACGTGCTTGTGATAATAAAGTTATATCTTTATAAGTTGATGGAACTATTGTCAACTAGGTTGAAAGAAAATATATCACAGCTTGTCAGTTCCCTTTCGGATAACAATGCTAATGTCAACTGGCAGGATATTACCAGTTATGATTATATACCCTGGTGCTGACTATCGTTTTGCTATCTACTTTGATGAGCAAGTCCATTGGGAATGCAAATGTTTTCACCACCATGGAATAATGTATCCTAGATCATCATGTATCGATTGGATAAACTGTCCTTATTCAGAGACAAACCAATATTTTCTTGATTAATTGAGGCATGACGGTGCATCTTTGTTTTAGAAAAAGTCGTATCTCCACCAAATAGATTTTGGTAGACATTTAGCATGTTGTTCTGGGGACCTGTTCTGTTCTGCATATCAGCGAAAAAAATTATGTTACAATTTGTTATGGGTCAAACCGCAGTTTGCCTGGACATTCACTTTTGCTATAGTTTTGGGAATTGACCTGGTTCGAAATAACAGTTGAATGACCAGATAGTTCTATACTATTCAACTAATCCATATGTCTTCCAACATATGATGATCTATTAAAACTATAATCAGAAATCGAATGGCTCATGTACATTACCTGTAATGGAGTGTATTGTAATTACAGTTGATAAACTTTCAAATCGAACATTTTCAGTAAAATGCCACGTCCGCCATTTTGAATTTTACCAAATAGCTATAGTCATTATACATTGTGAAAAGGCTGAAAATATGCATAATACGATCAGCTACGTGTCCTGAGATTTTGAAGTCCTAGTTTCTCCCCGTTTGGTGGTCACGGAAAACCAGGTTAGGAAAAAGGATTGAATTCCTAAAATCCGTATTGACGAAAAAGTTGTATATGTTCAAGTTGAATTTTAATATATTTCTCATGCATATGGGATTGTAGATTTTTAGTATGTTATTCTGGGGACCTTTCTGAAATGCATAGCAGTGAAATAAATTCTGTTGCAATTTGTGGTGGGTTAACCCCAAAATGCACTAGATTTACTGGACTAGCATGGAATACACCTTGATGCTGGTCCTTTTATAAGTAAAGGTTCGTGAGTTATTCGGGTATGACCGATTCTACATTACCTGATCATGGCTTGATCGAAAAATTTCTGGCTACTCAGATGAATATATCCTACAGTTTTCTCAAGCTCATGAAGTTTGTTATTATCCACAGCATCCCATAAAGATTGAAACAGATTTCTCACTTATGCACAGATAGAGTGTCTGAAATCGCTATATAGGATTCCAACAGGATCAACCTTGGTTCTCATGACACAGTTCCTTGATGTTAGACCGCTTATCCGATGGTATAAGTTTCTTTACTGTTGCCCGGAATTGTTCGGGCTTGTTTAGGTTTTCTGCAATAAGTCCGTCAAAATAGTCTTTTTTTCGCTTGAAAAATATATTTTTTTCACCGAGTTTTTTAAATTTCTGTACTTAAGGTCATCATTTGGGCTCTGTGTTTTGCTACGTTTATTGCGCCAGTAGTCTCGTTGGTACATCTGCTCCCTGATTT
Organism: Hanleya hanleyi; assembly: GCA_036873755.1. NCBI lineage: Eukaryota > Metazoa > Mollusca > Polyplacophora > Lepidopleurida > Hanleyidae > Hanleya > Hanleya hanleyi. The sequence continues at coordinate 45,051 of JAVTVY010011862.1, forward strand.
CATCCGTTATCCAGGGTGGGGGATCTCCTCTCACGCCGAGTCACAATTGGCGCGTGTTTGTCGATAATTTCCATAAATAGTTTTGAAGAAATTCCGGCTATCGTCAACTGCGTCAAAAATACTAATGATATACCAGGGTATGGTTTTGACGTCATTTATAAATGCTGACTCGACAAAGTCTTTGAAGTTACGAGATGTAATATACCTCGTGGCTGGTTTCGGGACTTTCCCTTTCCTCACCAGATATACCATGTCATGATCAGATATTCCAAGGGGAATAACTCCACTGTCTGTCACCTTGTCTGGTTTGTTAGCGATTATGTGATCAATACATGATTTGGACGTTGGAGTCACTCGGGTCGCTTTTTTGATTAATTGTTCACAGTTGTGATCACTTATTACACCAAGTAATTCTTTTGTATGGGGAAGTTGAGGTCTGGCTAGTGTATCACAGTCGGTATCTCCCAGTACATAACATTCATGACTAGACAGTTTATTAAGTTCAGTATAGAATAAGGTCAGGTAATTGGAATTCGATTTAGGCGGTCTGTAAATTGTGCCAATGTAAATAGGCGAAGTTGAGGGTAGTTTTATTTCGGTAAGAGTCATTTCGATCTCCTTGTCGATTTGATCAGATTTATCCGTGGCACGAATATGATTTGCGACATAGCACAGTACACCACCGCCACCCCAGACTCCTTTCTAGATATAATAGTGTAGCCATTTATTTCAATTTCGTTGTCAGAGACAGTATTACCAAGTTTAGCTTCTGAAACACCTAGCACGTCAAGGGCTTTCAGTTCCATAGCTGTTCGCAATTCCTCTATATGGCCCGAGATACTATTTATGTTTATGTGGCCAATTTTTATGCCTTTTGGTGATATCTTCTGAATATTACTTGATTTGGTCGATTGATTCAGTATAATGTCAGGTAGCTGTTCAAAAAAGGAATTCCAAAAGTTAAAGCATGAACATGCTTTACAAATTCGTATATTTTCCGGTGATTTAGCCGTGTGAGAGTGGGCATAGTCAGCATCGGTAATACCCTCACATTTAGCGTGTGTCCATTTCTCGCAGCAATCACAATAAACTCCTTTCTGATTTCTTTTCACTGGTTTAGTACACAATGAGCTGGGGAATTTGTAGTTCGGCGGCCTGGGGTTTAGTGAGACATCTCCGGCAAGAAGTAGTGTGGCAACACAGGGATGATATATCATTGTTGATATAGTAGAATACCGGTCTGCTTGGGTCTTTTTCCTGCACACCTGTATTACAGCATGCCAACCTGGGTGGAATAACTGAACAGGTCGTCGTGTAATCCAGCGTGTTTTCAGTCCTGCCTTTCTATAATTTACTGAGACATAGTCACTATCCCTATTTGGTCTGATCTGTTATCACAGCTTCCGAGCTATCGTATCCAAGTTCTCTCAAACCGATGTAAGAAGCCGTGTGGTTACCATTACAATGAAAGCGCGACTGAGAACTTCCGAGAATCGTAGAGAGTCCGAGAACATCTTTCCTATCATATGGTCATATGAATGTTGTTTTAGTCGCGAGACGTCAACTTTCCCCACCTCTTACATATCTCTACAATTCATAAAACAATCATCGCTTGACATAATATACAAAGGCACGCACTGCTCCTCGGGAATCTAACGGTGTGTTTTGGGGGTAACTCTACATCCGTGAGCAATCAGTATAGCCATCTTTGTAAATTATCATTTTTGCAGTCTTAAGTTCGAAGGCACGTTATTCGCTGGATAATACAGGGTGTTTGAAAGAGATCAGCTTCTTAAAGCCGATTGGCGTTTACTTTTAAGTAGCTCATCAACGAAGAAAATGAGAAAGTCCTAACTATTTGACGATTCTGCGAATCTTCTTTGAAACTATTTGCATGATCGGTAGTGCACAGGATTTTGGGGAAATACAAAACTGGCGGACATAATTTCTCCTCTCAATGTGGCGTTCTTTCATCTTTTAGTCAATTATTCTCATCTAGAAAGACGTATAAGTGTTGTACGTGCGTAAAATTATTTTTCTGTATTTTATTCATCACATTTGGACAACGAAAATTCTAAAAGTAAAAAAAAATGGCATTTTTTCGAAACTAGACAGAAAATGGCTTCTGGGATGAATACGTAATTTTGAGTGAGTGAGTGTGTGAATAGGATTTAACGTCGCTTTCAACATTATTTCAGTCATATCGTAATTGTGACATCATTATGGTACCGTAGCCATGTTTCTGATATAAGGTGATCCACATGCATAATGTGGTACATTTCAGTTTTAAAGCTCCCGGGATAATGATAATGTCGAGGGAGATTATCACCCCATAAAATCCCCCACATGGTGGCTGGTTTCGGGACTTTCCCTTTCCTCACCAGATATACCATGTCATGATCAGATATTCCTGTCTCATTAATTGCATATTAAAGAACTCCATAAGACACTTTTAGTTATGCAATGCTTACATGTAGTTCGACATGAACCAAAAGAAAAAATACCCCAAATAAACTCAGCTACGCATATTGACGGTAAATGATAATGAAACTGATATACTGGAGCAACTACCGAAACAAGAGACAATATCCCCACAAACACTGCAACAGTGCATGCTAACCTTAACTGGCTAACCTTAACTGGTGACGGGAAATATCGCTTCTTACCAAAATTTTGTCCGGAAGGGCAAAACAATAGGAAATGAAACTCGATCCATGACTTTGTAGTTCATCATATTGGGATTAATTTGAGCCGATTTTTTATTTAACCCTACGAGCAGAGGATTTTTTTTTAATTGCAAATGATGTCCATGTGGCGTACCATAAATATGATGTTTTCGTCATTGTCCCGACTTTACCACTTCATTTCAAGTTCAGTTATTAATTACTAATTTATCATGCATTTTTGCGAAGGAATCACATAAATAGAAAAAAATCGAAACGTACCTGACCGAAAAATCGACCGAAAAATATATATTGTAAATGACGTCACTGTGACGGCATCAAAACGGCCATATTGATTTTTGTTTTACATTTTCCAAGGGTTTGGCGTAGTAAATTCCCGCACCCTTACTCAGGGGATTAAGAAACTAATTAGGGGAGAATTACAACACATATAAGGGAACAGAACAGCACTTTCAGGACTGAACAGGTCCCCAAAAGTCCAAGTCAGGTAGGGTTAAAGATCAACTGCAATGATAATCAACAAACCAGGGCCAAGACTGCGTTAACATCGGGCCAGAAGTTGTATTGTATATTAATCTATGTGATATCTTGGTAATCCAATGATACTATCGCCATTAACCTAAAGCAAAGTCACTCACGTAAAAGCAGTGAATGAACGCATGATGACGGTATGTAATCTGTATTTCTCCTAAACTGGAGAATGTGATATCTGTAATTAGGGAGCATAATAACAATGGAACACATATACTGGTGAGGCTAAGGCGAAGAATCTCAATGAAGTTGTTCCCACAAACATTCCACATTATCCTTTAGTGGCAGATATAAAAGACTTTTTCCGTTTTAACTGTGTACGCGATTCTCTACACATCCGATGTAGCAAAAGCCCACTGAGTTTATTGAGTTTACTTGAAATGACTGAATGACTTTGTATTGCCAGGCTATGGCAGTACAGTAATGGGATTCAGACGTAATAATAATCGTTGCCATAATTTTGTATACATATTATATGGATTCCACGACTGGGAACAAAATGACTCGCGAACGATAAATGAATCCTGCGAAAATTTTGATGACTTATCGTTTGTTAACTCCAATAGATAAAAGTCTAATTAACTTCCCAGTGTTGATATTATCAGACAGTATGCAACCGGCAGATTGTCGTTGACTGATTTTATACCAAAAAAAAACAGGAAAGGGTAATTATTGTATGCAGACAAAAATATTTCAAAAGACATCTGGAGTTTGGAATATAAATTTTGCCATTAGTAAATTGGCTTATGTCTATTGTTCTATTTCGTCCTGTCATGATCAGAAAACCTTTCCGGTGCCAATGTAATACAACAGACGTTTAGGTTCACGAAAGAAAATTGGAGTTATTGTTCCTCTGTCGAGCTACTTGATTCTCCGCGTGAAATGTATAATCAGTGACAGAAACAGCTAACAAATTGCTAATCGATCAAATACATTCGCTGATGCAGTCTTTTTTCAAATGTAGAACCAATTTCTCCTTGAATGAATGGATAGGCGAATCCAATGAATGGCCAAACTGAAGGAAGTAAGAATGGCCAACCGCTCCTAAACTGCTTCCGGGTCCTGTCCATCGGACACCCTGAGCGTTCATTTTGTTAGAATAATTTACGATGCCCGATATATTACCCAACATAAGAGGAGCAACGTGATCTAGGATTTCGATCTGTGTCTCAAAACGAAACAATTATTAAAATCGAGGCCATTATCGATAGCACGTTACTTTTAAATTCAACGACTCCATTGTCATTTGGAAATCCGAGATACATCAAAAGCTTTGAAAGTGACTTCTGTTGCAATAGTCACACATCCGTACCAATCCAAAAATCCGTCCCCCACCCATTCGTCGAACCTTTCTCACTGTGCAACACATCCACCTTATGAGGATAATGTATTCACAATACGTGATATTACAAGCGTCTAGTCCGTCACTCATAATTTAGCCGTCGTCCATTAAAGAAAATGCGCGTCCATAATCCAAATTACAAGACATATAATGGAAGTGGGAAGAGGTGCCGACATACTGTCAGAGCCACATGACTTCACAGTATAGCCTTTCGGTTACCAAGAATCTAACGATTCGAGATATGTGTTGTATCTCAGATACGCTTTTATTGTACCTGTTCATGTGGCAACTTGGATGATATGACCACACGGCCCCTAGCACCGGCATAAGCAGTATTAGATACAAATCTAGAGAGCTATGATTGAAATGCTCTGACAACTCGTATATTGGTAATTGGTGAGCTGTTTCGCTGTGGCAACTCGTACACTGGGGATTGGTGAGCTGTATCGTCGTCTGATGAAAATGACGGCATTAAACGCAAAAGACTAGTCTGTAAGGCCCGATGTCGACACAGCATCAACTTCCCACAAATGCCAACATATATCAAAGAACAAAAGGTCTGTACAGGGGGCGGGCCTCGGGGACGAAACGTCCACCAGCAGAATCTCGCCATATACAGGTAAAAATTACAACACATATAACGGAAGTGGGAAGAGGTGCCGACATACTGACTGCGTCATATGATTTCACAGAATAGACTTCTGGTAAACCTATTCTAAAGCACATACCAAGAATCTAACGATTCGTGATATGTGTTGTATCTCAGGTACGCTTTTATTGTACCTGTTCATGTGGCAACATCGATGATATGACCACACGGCGCCTAGCACCAGCATAAGCGGTATTAGATACAAGTCTACAGAGCTATGATGGAAATGCTCTGACAACTCGTATACTGGTAATTGATGAGCTGTTTCGCTGTGACAACTGGTACATTGGAGATTGGTGAGCTGTACCGTCGTCAGATGTAAATGACGGCAATTAACATAAAAGATTAGTCTGTAATGCCCGATGTCGACCCAGCATCAACTTCCCACAAATGACAACATATATCAAAGACCAAAAGGTCTGTACAGGGGGCGGGCCTCGGGGACGAAACGTCCACCAGCAAAATCTCGCCATATACAGGTAAAAATTACAACACATATAAGGGAAGTGGGAAGAGGTGCCGACATACTGATTGCGTCATATGACTTCACAGACTAGACTTCTGGTAAACCTATTCTAAAGCACATACAAAGAATCTAACGATTCGTGATATGTGTTGTATCTCAGGTACGCTTTTATTGTACCTGTTCATGTAGCAACATGGATGATATGACCACACGGCCCTTAGCACCGGCATAAGCGGTATTAGATACAAATCTACAGAGCTATGATGGAAATGCTCTGACAACTCGTATACTGGTAATTGGTGAGCTGTTTCGCTGTGACAACTCGTACATTGGAGATTGGTGAACTGTATCGTCGTCAGATGTAAATGACGGCAATTAACACAAAATACTAGTCTGTAAGGCCCGATGTCGACCCAGCATCAACTTCCCACAAATGCCAACATATATCAAAGACCAAAAGGTCTGTACAGGGGGCGGGCCTCGGGGACGAAACGTCCACCAGCAGAATCTCGCCATATACAGGTAATAATTACAACACATATAAGGGAAGTGGGAAGAGGTGCCGACACACTGACTGCGTCATATGACTTCACAGAATAGACTTCTGGTAAGCCTTTTCTAAAGCACATACCAAGAATCTAACGATTCGTGATATGTGTTGTATCTCAGGTACGCTTTTATTGTACCTGTTCATGTGGCAACATGGATGATATGACCACACGGCCCCTAGCACCGGCATAAGCGGTATTAGATACAAATCTACAGAGCTATGATGGAAATGCTCTGACAACTCGTATACTGGTAATTGGTGAGCTGTTTCGCTGTGATAACTCGTACATTGGCGATTGGTGAGCTGTATCGTCGTCAGATGTAAATGACGGCAATTAACACAAAAGACTAGTCTGTAAGGCCCGATGTCGACCCAGCATCAACTTCCCACAAATGCCAACATATAACCAAAGACCAAAAGGTCTGTACAGGGGGCGGACCTCGGGGACAAAACGCCCACCAGCCTAATCGCGCCATATACAGGTAAAAATTACAACACATATAAGGGAAGTGGGAAGAGGTGCCGACATACTGACTGCGTCATATGACTTCACAGACTAGACTTTTGGTAAACCTATTATAAAGCACATACCAAGAATCTAACGATTCGTGATATGTGTTGTATCTCAGGTACGCTTCTATTGTACCTGTTCATGTAGCAACATGGATGATATGA